>JAVTVY010046552.1:0-20271 GCA_036873755.1 Hanleya hanleyi
AAGATATCTTGAGAACTACTGGACGGAATCTCACTCCACTTGGATGGAAGCTACAGTGGGATAGCCCCCTCATTTGATTAGGTTTTGGTGTGTGTGCGTGCATTCATCCATGTCCGGTGTCCGTCCGTCCATCTACTTGTACATGAAGATATCTGGATAACTACTGGACAGAATTTCACCAAACTTGGATGGAAGCTTCATTGGGATAGCCCCCTCATTTGACTAGGTTTTGGTGTGTGTGCATGCGTTCGTCCGGTGTCCGTCCGTCCGTCCATCTGCGTGTACATGTATATACAGGCTTTGTCTGCAAGATATCTTGAGAACTATTGGATGGAATTTCACCAAACTTGGATGGAAGCATCATTGGGATAGCCCCTGCATTTGATCAGGTTTTAGTTGTGTGCATGCATTCATCCGTGTCCGGTGTCCGTCCAACCGTTCATCTACTTGTGCATGTATATACAATGAAAATCGCTTCTTTGCAATTAATATTTTTAGATACGCAGCTTTGTTTAAGATACTTATTGCTACATTCATTTTATAGCACTTTCCCTTAAATTATGTGCCCATTCAAGGCAAGGTGGGAGGTTGGGGGAGATGTATGTTTTTGCTCAAAAAAACAACCAGCATAGGCTTCATGCCGGAGCGGCAACTCAAGGGTCAAAGCGGAACCTCTAGTTACAACTGAGTTCTTAAAGTTTGGGTGCACACTGTGCATATGATCAATTTCCTGAATTGAATTGAATTCCACCATGTGGTTTTTCGGACTGTGATAGATGATGGCATGCAGTTGTCAGTGTGGTTGTTTCATGTACAGGGAGCTTTCTATGGCTTTCATTTCAGCACACCTACCACTACCCTCAAGAAGAGCATGTCCCCATCCCCAGGGCGCCGAGCCGCACCCTCTATCTCCCAAACTAGCCCTCGCCCGACCCTCATATATTGTGTTTGAGCATACATGTATCCAATATATCTTGGCAGAAGCTGAAATTTATGTGTTGTCTGCAATATCCTTCAACTTTGCTATGAAATCATTCTATTCCACATCATATGATTTACCCTAAAGCTTTTGCATGAACCTTATTATATTTCAGAAGTATAATATGAAATAACTGGTGGGGAAATCCCCGCAGTACCGAACCCCTGTTTTTTATGCCCCCCCCCTAACTAGAGGGGGGGGCATATAGCGATCGCTTTGTCCGTCCGTCCGAATATCTTGTCCGGGCAATATCTCGGTTAATATTTCATGGACAGGATTGAAACTTGCATGGACTGTGGCCAGTGGCTCGTAGTTGTGCAGCGTTGAGTTTTTTTTCGAGTTCCGTTATAATTTTCAAGAGTTATGGCCCTTTTTCTGAAATCTCTGTGAATGGGTCTTGTCCGGGCTGTGTCTCGGTTAATGTTGTATGGACAAGTATGAAATTTGCATGATATGTGGTTAGTGACCCACAGTTGTGCAGCGTAAAGTTTCTCCACGTTTCGCTCATATTTTCAAAAGTTATGGCCCTTTGTTCCTGAATTCTTCATGAATCGAGACTTGTCCGGGCTGGATCTCGGTTAATATTGTATGGACAATTATGAAATTTGCAGGATCTGTGGTCAGTGCCCTATAGTTGTGCAGCGTGAAGTTTCTCCACGTTTCGCATATATTTTAAAGAGTTATGGCCCTTTTTTCTTCAAATCTTTGTGAATTGGAACTTGTCCGGGCTGGATCTCGGTTAATATTGTATGGACAATTATGAAATTTGCAGGATATATGGTCCGTGCCCTGTAGTTGTGCGGCGTGAAGTTTCTCCGCATTTCGCCTATATTTTCAAGAGTTATGGCCCTTTTTCTTCAAATCTTTGTGAATTGGGATTTGTAAGTCTGGATCTCGGTTAATATTAATTATTGTATGAACAAGTATGAAATCTGCATGATATGTGGTCAGTGACCCATAGGTATGCAGCGTGAAGTTACTCTGTTTTTGGTTATATTTTCAAAAGTTATGGCCCTTTGTTTAAACCTAAGTGAATGGGATATATTTATTTGTCCAAGCTGGATCTCAGTCCATAACCGATTTGAACCGGGAAAATGGCTATATTACATGTTACATTCCAAAGCAGACAACATAGGTCCTGAAGTATGAAATTGCCCCAAAAACAGTGAATTGGGTGCAAAATTGTTGTCAGTGTGGTTGTTTCATGTACAGGG
Source organism: Hanleya hanleyi (assembly GCA_036873755.1). Classification (NCBI taxonomy): domain Eukaryota; kingdom Metazoa; phylum Mollusca; class Polyplacophora; order Lepidopleurida; family Hanleyidae; genus Hanleya; species Hanleya hanleyi. The sequence continues at coordinate 2,194 of JAVTVY010046552.1, forward strand.
AGCTTTCTATGGCTTTCATGTCAGCACACCTACCACTACCCTCAAGAAGCGCATGTCCCCATCCCCAGGGCGCCGAGCCACACCCTCTATCTCCCAAACTAGCCCTCGCCCGACCCTCATATATTGTGTTTGAGCATACATGTATATATCTCCAATATATCTTGGCAGAAGCTGAAATTTGTGTGTTGTCTGCAATATTGGGATAATTGCAACCCCAAAAGATTTCAATTTATCAGGCACAGACCCATGTTTTTGTATTTGGTAAATGGATCCCTTGTCTACATACATATATTTTTGCTTGGAATTGTTTTTCTTGCCAATCCGCTTCTGGGTGGCGCCACCATGGGCCAAATTAAATTGCATCTCCAGACAATAACTTTTGAAAACCTTAAGCATTCTTTCCGAATTTGGTGTGGTGGTACCTTGTCTCAAGATCTGGCTTGAGAATGTTTTTCATGTTGATAGGGGAACTACCTGAAAGCTAAGTTAAGTGTTTGCAGACAATAACTTTTAAAAACCTGAACCGATTCATTCCAAATTTGGTGTGTAGGTACCTCGCCTCAATTTCTCGTTTGGCATTGTTTTTCATGCCGACCCACTTATAGGTGGTGCCACCTGGGGGTAAATTTAAAATTGTTTCCAGACAATAACTTTTTGTCCCCCGCTACTTAGTAGGGGGGGATATTAGAAACACCGGTGTCCGTAATTCCGTAATTCCGTAAGATTTTCTTGTCCGGACAATAACTCGTGAACGATTTAACCGATCAACTTCAAACTTGGGGTGTGCCTTGACATTGGCGAGAGGATGGTTGGGATTGTTTTTCAGCAATGTGCGTAATCCAATATGGCCGCCGTTAGCCATTTTGGATTATAAGCAGTACGATCTTAGATTTTCTTGTCCGGACAATAACTCGTGAACGATTTAACCGATCAACTTCAAACTTGGGGTGTGCCTTGACATTGGTGAGAGGACGGTTGTTATTGTTTTTCAGCAATGTGCGTAATCAAATATGGCCGCCGTCAGCCATTTTGGATTATAAGCAGTTCGATCTTAGATTTTCTTGTCCGGACAATAACTCGTGGACGATTTAACCGATCAACTTCAAACTTGGGGTATGCCTTGACATTGGTGAGAGGACGGTTGGGATTGTTTTTCAGCAATGTGCGTAATCTAATATGGCCGCCATCAGCCATATTGGGATTTTCTTGTCCGGACAATAACTCGTGAACGATTTAACCGATCAACTTCAAACTTGGGGTGTGCCTTGACATTGGTGAGAGGACGGTTGGGATTGTTTTTCAGCAATGCGCGTAATCAAATATGGCCGCCGTCAACCATTTTGGATTATAAGCAGTTCGATCTTAGATTTTCTTGTCCGGACAATAACTCGTGAACGATTTAACCGATCAACTTCAAACTTGGGGTATGCCTTGACATTGGTGAGAGGACGGTTGGGATTGTTTTTCAGCAATGTGCGTAATCTAATATGGCCGCCATCAGCCATATTGGATTATAAGCAATTGGAACTTAGATTTTCTTGTCCGGACAATAACTCATGAGCGATTTAACTGATCAACTTCAAACTTTGTGTGTGCCTTGACATTGGTGAGAGGACGGTTGTGATTGTTTTTCAGCAATGTGCGTAATCTAATATGGCCGCCGTCAGCCATATTGGATTATAAGCAGTTTGATCTTGTCCGGACAACAACTCGAGAACGATTCAACCGATCTACTTCATATGTGGGGAGTGCCTTGACATTGTTGAGAGGAGGATTAGGATTGTTTTTCAAGGACGTGCTTGATCCAATATGGCCACCGCCGCCATCAGCCATATTGGATTATAAGCAATTGGAACTTAGATTTTCTTTTCCGGACAATAACTCATGAACGATTTAACCGATCAACTTCAAGCTTTGTGTGTGCCTTGACATTGGTGAGAGGACGGTTGTGATTGTTTTTCAGCAATGTGCGTAATCTAATATGGCCGCCGTCAGCCATATTGGATTATAAGCAGTTGGATCTTGTCCGGACAACAACTCGAGAACGATTCAACCGATCTACATGTACTTCATATGTGGGGAGTGCCTTGACATTGTTGAGAGGAGGATTAGGATTGTTTTTCAAGGACGTGCTTGATCCAATATGGCCACCATCAGCCATACTGGATTTCATTGGATTTTAAGCAGTTTGATCTTGTCCGGACAATAACTGGAGTACGATTCAACTGATCTACTTCAAACTTGGGGAGTGTCTTGACATCGGTGAGAGGACGGTTTGGATTTTTTTTCAGCGATGTGCATAATCCAATATGGCCACCGTCAGCCATATTGGATTATAAGCAGTTGGATCTTAGATTTTCTTGTCCGGACAATAACTCGTGAACGATTTAGTCGATCAACTTCAAATTTGGGGTGTGCCTTGACATTGGTGAGAGGACGGTTGGGATTGTTTTTCAGCAATGTGCGTAATCTAATATGGCCGCCGTCAGCCATATTGGATTGTAAGCAGTTGAATCTTGTCTGGACAATAACTCGAGAACGATTCAACCGATCTACTTCATACCTGGGGAGTGCCTTGACATTGCTGAGAGGAGGATAAGGATTGTTTTTCAAGGACGTGCTTAATCCAATATGGCCACCATCGGCCATACTGGATTTCATTGGATTTTAAGCAGTTTGATCTTGTCCGGACAATAGCTGGAGTACGATTCAACTGATTTACTTCAAACTTGGGGAGTCCCTTGACCTTAGTGAGAGAACAGTCATGTATTATGTTTTATGGATGTGCATAATTCAATATGGGTGCCATCTGCTGTATTAGATTATGTTAAGCTCATCAGCGATATCTCCATTTTCAAATCATACTCTTATCAATGATATGAGATATCATCGACCCCAAAAAATCGACCATAGAGGTCCATGGCCCCCGCAGCAGCAGCGCCAGTTATGGTGGATGTAATCCACCATAACTGGTGCTGCTAGTACAGCATGTACCTTACCTGAAGGTTTGTTTTTCTTGTCGATCTGCTCATAGGTGGCACCACCTGTAGACCAAGTTAACATTTTCTGTTTCCCATGTCAAGGGATCTTGCTTCAAGATCTCGTTTGGGATTATTTTTTATGCCTATCTGCCTACACATGGTGCTACCTGAGGGCCAAGGTAAAATTGCATTTCCGGACAGTAATTGTTGGACCTTAATGGATTCTTTTAAATTTGGTATGTGGATACCCTCAAGTTATCTTATGGGGCCATGTTAATGATGTTTTTCCTAAGTTTTACGTTTTTACTTTCTTCACAAATTATGAATGTTTCCTTTACTAAAGATGCAAAAGGCATGCCTCCAATCGTATTCGATCGACTGTATCTAGTTGCATATGCATTCCTTGTGACAAGATGTTGATTGGTATTGCGTTTCAGAAAGATCTGCCTGTAGGTGGCACCATTAGGGTTCTTTCCGCTCGTTTCTGCTGCAAGCAATAACTTTGAAACGCTTTGAAATGTTGCTCGAAATTTGGTTTCCGGGTAATAACTTGAGCACTGCTCATCAAATTCTTCCCAAATTAGGCATGCATATACATTGTACCTTGCCACGAGATGTTGCTTGGGAGTGCGTTATCCGCTTCTGCTCAGAAAGTGACGCCACCTGATGACAAAATCTGAGATTTGTTTTTGGCCAATAACTTGAGAACTGCATGCTCATCGGATTCTTCTCAAATTTAGCATGCATTTACATGTACCATGCCGGGAGATGTTGCATGGGATTGCCTTTCACTCACTTGCACTTACAGGTGGTGCCACCTGGTGGCAAAATCCCAAATTTGTCTCCGGGCAATACCATGACCTAAGATGTCGCTTGAGATTGCATTTCGCCCACTTGCGCCTATAGGTGGCGCCATCAGGTGTTAAAATCAAAATTTGTTTTCAGCTATTAACTTGAGAACTGCTCATCGGAATCTCCTCAAATTTAGCATGCATGATTGCGTTTCGCTCACTTTTACTTACAGGTGGTGCCACTTGGTGGCGAAATACCAGATTTGTTTCCGGGTAATAACTTGGGAACCGCTCGTCAGATTCTTCTTAAATCTGGTATGAATATATCGTGACATATGATGTCACTTAGGATTGCGTTTCGCCCGCTTGTGCTTACAGGTAGCACCACCTCGTGTCGAATCTAAATTTGATTTCGCTCATCAGGTTTTTCTCCAATTTGGTATGCAGGTACCATGCTATGATATGTCCCTTGAGATTGTATTTCACCTGCTTTTGCATACTGGTGGCGACACCTTGTGGAAAAAACTGAAATTTGTTTCTGGCAATAATTTGACAACTGCTCATCGGATTCTTCTCAAATTTGGTATTCATGTGTCATAAGATGTCACTTGGGATTGTGTTTCGCACACTTGTGCATACAAATCTAAATTTGGTTTCCGGGCAATAACCCCGGCTCTTCAGATTCTTCCCAAAGTTTGTATGCTGATACACCATGTCATCAAATGATCCTTGGGATTGCATTTCGCCCACTTGGACCTACAGGTGGCGACACCTGGTGGCAAATTTAAAATTTGGTTTCCGGACAATAGGTTGAGGATGCATTCAGCTTCTTGTCAAATTTGGTTTTCCTAATATGCCTTGAGATGTCACTTGGGGTCGCTTCTCGGTTACATAATTTCCATGCTTCATTGCATGGAAGCTAATTTACAGAAGCAAAAAATGTTCAGTCAACCGTTCTAAGTTGATTTTAAAACTTGGGAAGGCAGAATTAAGACCCTCTACATCCAACGCCTATGAAGTATAGCAGTTGGCTCCCTCATGTATATCCCCTCGAGACCAACAATGCTAAAAAATATTGCTGCCATTTCGGCGGGGGACTTGGCATCCTCTGGCTGCTTGTTGCTCCTATCTCTGGAACGACAAAAATTTGACAGCTGACACTCCGTTTTAGTTTTTAGTTCTATCATATTGTGGTCATTTTGAATTTATTTGCATGACCCCCCCCCCCACGAGCAGATTATCATAGGTAAATTCAAAATGGCGGCAATATGGGGTACCAGAAAAGTGACATTTTATCATATTTCTTCAAAATCCTTATTTTTGTTCATGGAAAAGAAGGTAAAACTATTTCATTTCATACCAAATTATTTTTTACTAATTTATCAGCCAGTTTTTGTGAAGAAAACACTTAAATAAAAAAATCGAGAAAATCTGACCGAAAATGCCTTTTTGAAAATGGCCTAATGAGGCAGTCAACACTCGTCGTTACGTCTTGAACCCCGTATCAACGCCCTGACGACCGTCTCAACGCCTTATCATGCCTGATCTAGCACGAACGCTCTATCTTAACGCCTTAGCGCGTCCTGTCCTGGGACAGCTGTTCTCGTAATTTGACTGCATTTTCACGGTCTTGATGGGTGGTAATTCCATATCCTCTTCCAAGAGTGGTTTGGCTTTCATGATGAACATATGCGTAGGATCTCTCTCTCTCATTTCTAGCAGACACAAGCTCTTCTCTTCATAGAAGCCCTTGGCTGTTTTTTTTTGTCTGATTTGGGGACGCATGTGCAAGTACGCCCGCTGTAAGTTATCCTATCTATATGCTTTAGCTTCTGCGAGACAAGCGGTCACAGGTTTTCAATGGTGCCAGAAAGACAGCATGATGTTCCGAAAATATCAGATCCGTAACGTTGATCAAACTTATGATTGTAACGTCGTTATCTAGATAACGATGTATCTCCGTCACGCTTTGATTGTGAATGTTCATATGAACACCATCTGAATCCTGAAGTACATGGATCCATACGGGCCTTAGCTCCGGGTTAAGCGGAATTAGACACAAGTTATGAAACGTTACGTCATAGATTTTGCACGCTGCTCTCGTAGTTTGCTATCTGTTTTGAGATCTCCTTTCCACTAGCGAGTTGTCCTGTATAGTCCATTTTCTGGATTTGTCCTGGCTTTGCATCCAAGCCGGTCACGTGACCTAAAGTGCTTCAAATCGAGACCAAGCATCCGTTATTCCTCATGTTTCACCAGATGTTCGGAGTTTTCCGAAGTCCTCTTGTTGCATGGACCCGTTAGTCACGTGACCGGAAGTGCGCTCGACCAGTGCATCAAAATGAGACCCGACACGACCCATGTGGACAGAGGACGGTCTATCTAGACTCTCCGACGGTTTTCCAAGTCCTATATTTGCATCGACCCGTCAGTCACGTGATCGCATCATGTCCCTATCCACCCACTGGGCCACAAATGCGACCAAATTTACGCTTTATATTCTACTGATCTCAAGCTGTCCCAAAACAGAAAACTCTGTAACCCTACCAGAACTGAGATGGGGCCAACCTTTCTGCCCTGTCTCCGGAAGGACAATTTTTTTCTTATCATATTGGGATCATTTTGAGCCTATTTGCATCAATTTCCGCCCGAGCAGAGGATCATGAGAAAATTCAAGATGGCGGCCACGTGCGGCAGAAAAGTGATGTTTTCGTCATTTATCTTCAAAATTTATGCTTCTGCACGAAGAGAAAGTGGGTAAAACTATTTTATTTCACAACACATTAATATTTAATATTTTATCATGTAGTTTTTGCGGAGAAATTACATAAATGAAAAATTCGAAAAATCTGACCGAAAAATCGATCAAAAAACGTTTTTCTTTTAATTGACGTTTCTGTGACGTCATCAAAGCGACCATCTTGGATTTTTTTTTTTACATTTTCTGGTTTTTAGCCCTCTAGCTCAAGTGGTAAGAAAAATAATTAGTGGGAGTGCCAAAATGCACCCCCCCCCCCAAGGCCAGCTAGGGTTAAATTGGTTCAGCAAATTTAGTAGCGAGATTTGATGTAATTAGCATGTGTATATTAATGTCCATGTGAATTAATGTTACGTCAAGTCCAGACGGACCATTTGTGTTTCAGCTAGATAGTTAACTATATTGCCTGTCTTCTACACTTTCCGGGATTTTATCACGCCATTATTCAATAATTTCACTGTCTGATCTATGTATGCACGATACAAATTCATGTTCCTACGAAGTACGTTACCATCTGCAAATTGTCCGGTAGTCAGTGAGTGAGTGACTGAGTGAGTCCATCCGAACAGTTTCGTCGGCAAAATAAGGAGAATCGTTGACATTAGAACCTTGATTGTTTGCATGAAGGTGCATTTGGGGACTGTTACCAGCAAGTTCTGAGCTGACCTGCTTTTGATGAAAATTTCCGGTGATTTTTGATGAAAATCACTGGCGATTCTGACTTGTGCTGTGCCCATCTTAATAGAGGCAGGATTTCAATTTGGGGCGGGGGGATTTCAGTGCGCGTCGAAGTCCTAATACCTACCTCACTTCGTAGGTCGTGTGACGTTAGTCATACTGCCATGTATATATGATTATACTCACTATTGTTACCACTGGATCTGCAACTGAAATTATTTCAACAAACTGTTTTACCCATACTGTTATACGGTTGTGAAATATGGGGATTTGAAAAATTAAACAATATACATGTAGAAAGCTTTTATCTGCAATACTGCAAGAAACTATTGGGAGTAAAAAAAAGTACCCCGAACTATATGGTCTATGGCGAATTGGGTGTGTATCCCTTATATATCAAGGTATATACCCATGCTATATCATTCTGGTTAAGAATTATCCAAGGTAACGAAAACAAGATATGTTTTACTGTGTATAAATTCCTTTATTCATTAGAAAGTAGCCATACATTCCGTTGGCTAGAATTCATTAAATCTATACTATACAACACCGGAGGGGCGTTCTGGGGTTTTGAATATCAACAGTAAATATTATGCATCATGCAGAGTTGACAAAAGCACGTTGTTTGTCGACCAATGTAAGAAGCTATCAGATCGATATCTACAGTGCTGGTAACTGCTTAGCTATCAGATAAAGTGATTTTCAACTTCATTTCAATGGGGGAATTGCACAATAAGCAGTGAATACAACGGGAGCTGTACAAATTATAGGCTTTGATTGATCCACTGAGACCGGAAGGTGTGAAATAGGCTAAACGGTTCGAAGTGATAATCTTGACAGCTTGTTGTGCATGTTACCAATTAACAATTGTGCGATTATCGTCACAAATTATTACTTGATCAAGTAATGGTTACCATCCTGTCCGGAAACGACCCCTGTTAACACACCATAATCATAATCCGCGGCCTGCCTTTATCTCATATCTCTTTGACGCTAACACAAAGTTTTTGTTAAACTATACATATCGGTGATGATTCTATTGCTCAATTAATTTTTGAGTTTATTCTGCCAATGCCTAACAATATATGCCTCGCTTCTATTGTTCATAAATTTGTAAATAAGCATGGTTTCGCTTCCCTTGTTGTCCACCATTTCCAATATAAGCCGACCCGATATTACTTCAAACAAACTTCCATTACGATAAATTGCGCATAGCCGTTTTTTCTATACTCCGAAATACTTATACCAGTGCTGTTATGACCGGACATATATGACCATCGCCCATCGTGGCTTAAACACATATATGTTAATATATAGAGAAAAACACTACACACATAATGTAGAATATGATCTAAAACTGTATATTATACTGCTAAACCGGTATCGTGGTTTCACCCACTTTTCAATAGCATGATACCCGTTTGTAATATTGATACAATACGAATGTACAAAGTTTATATATACAAACAGATGCATGTCCGTTGGACAAGTTTTTTTTACAAGTTTAAACAAGTTTTTACAAGTTTACAGGAGATCTCGAAAAAGTTACGATTACAATAACCAATTACAGTAGTCCTTGTGTTTGTCATAGTCGTTGTGTGGTATAATCTGCAACGGCTTATTTACCTGCTCAGTCAGACCGTTCAATGCTATACAATTACGTCTGCTCCCACTTCAATAACTTGACTGACACTGGCGTTAATTAACTAATCTGTTATAACAATTCTAGTATAACAATTCAACAGTTTAATTCACATCGGAATTTGCTAATAAAGTATTGTTCCATCGTCTGTCGCCTGATGTTGTCATCTGTTTTCATTTTGTAAAAGCATGAAAAGGGTAAAATACTGAATTTAGTTTCAAGATGACCAGCACAATTGGCTATGTGTTTGCTGACTTTTAGGTGTCTTAATGCAGGCGTATTAATTTGTTGATGATGGACCCTAACTCTATTTCTCACCAAATCCCTAGTTTCACCGATATTCGTTTTGTCACATCCATTGCAAGAAATGAAATACAACAAATTTTGCGAGCTGCAGTTCATGTCACTGTTAACTTTGAAATTAGTACCAGTGTGACGAAACAAAAACGACTGTTTAACGTATATATGAGTATATATACTCATGAGTTTAGTGTTTCGATTTCATATTTCTCATCCCGCAACTGATTTACACATTTTCCAGTGGAAGTCATGCTGGCTAAACATATGCATTAAGCACTATATAGGTGGGCTTAAATCGTATCCGCAATTTGATACAGTTAATACTCCAGTCGATAAGAGCTTGGAGGGATTCTAGCGTACAAGGCATTTAACCCAGGCACCATAATTAGCCAATCAACTGACGCAGATTCAGCCAATCAGGAACGCGCAGCTATAACCTATCAGCGATAACTCCTTTGTCTCCGTCCACCTATCAAATGTTACCGGATTAGGCCAGACGTTAACATACTGAGAATATACAGTCAGTTATTCCTGGGACCTTGATTGAGAAGATTAGTACATGTATCCTGATAGACAAACGCCGTATACCAACTGATTCGTTCTAACTCATTAGAGACAGAATGAAAACAACACACTTCTCTAGTAAACAAAGAAACGCTGCAAGAAGTCCTGCGACCTTGATTGAGAAGATTAGTATCATGACTACAACAAACGCTGTATATCAACTGATTCGTTCTAACTCATTAGAGACAGAATGAAAAGACGCTTCTCTAGTAAACAGAGAAAACGCTACAAGAAGCAGAGACATATTAATTATGTCAAAACATGTCTACGTAAATCTACCTCTCGAGACTGGCAATAGCCAAGACATATATTAGAAATACTAGTATCTCAAGTCTGATGTTAACAGATCATGATATTTTGCTGCTATCCCGGGGATTATCATTCATTCCGACGACTACCATAAGAGAACGTGATTTCGGGTTATATTCCCGAAAGATTTCGGGATTTCTCTCTTGCAGGAAACAAGCCTATGTTTATGTATACTATGATTGTCTTTTTGAATTTGGTGCTAATACTGTTATATGGAAAATGGAATAGGTCTTCGGATTATGGACGCGGATATTCTCTAATGGACGACGGCTGGATTATGAATGACGGACTAGACGCTGGTAATTCGAAACACTGGCTCTGAGGTACATTAGTACACATCTATGAAGATGTGCTAGCATACTCATATATACGTACAACTCAGGCTACTGTAGGGTCAGGACACACCGAGAAAGCGGGTGTGTATATGAACATAATTTCATACAACTTGGGTCAGAACACCCCGAGAAAGTGGGTGTGTATATGAACATCTCTTCACACACAGATTGAGAGTGAACTATGATATTAGGGAGGGCTAACATGAAAAGACCAATGTAAATGTGTTTTTTTGTGATTTCCTTAATAAAATATATCATGAGCCATTACTGGGTGGTACGAACACCACTAATTCTCACTAAAAAGGTGCAAATTAACACCTTTTGAAGGTGTAATTCTCACGAAATGGGTGTGTTTTAACACCCTTGGAAGATGGAATTGTCTCCAGAAGGTGTATTTTAGCACCCCTAGAAGGTTTAATTTTGGCCAAAAGGTGTAAATAAACACCCAATAGGGCATAATCTCGGTCAAAAGGTGTAAATTAACACCAATGAAAGGTGTAATACTTACCAATAAGGTGTGATTTAACCCCCCTGGAAGATGGAATGATCACCAGAAGGTGTATTTTAGCACCCCTAGATGATACAAATTTGCTCAAAAGGTGTGAATAAACACCCAAAGAAGGTGTAATTCTGTTGAAAAGGTGTAAATTAACACCACTGAAAGGTTTAGTTGTGGCCAAAAGGTGTAAATAAACACCCATGGGATGCTGGGTTCCCCCAAAATATGCTTATAAATTTGTCTGGAAGGTGCAAATTTTATTCAGAAGGTGTGAATGAACACCCATGGAAGGTGTAATGTGAACAAAAAAGGTGTAATTTAACACCTTTTCGAGAAGGTGTAAATTTACAGCTTTCGGAGAAGGTGTTAATTCGCACCCAAAAGGGTGTTAGCCCTGGGACAAGCCATTTACACCCCGTAGAGGTGTAATTTACACCTTCTGGGCTAAGTGTGCAGTAGCCATAGGCTGCCAATAGAGACTGGCCGTTGGAATAACACAAATCAACGTGAAAGATATTGCAGGTTATGTAACACAGGACAACTGGGAGATGAGTTCCATATGCTTTGCTCCTGTCCTGCATTCAATTCTCTAAGAAAACGTTTTCTTTCCAGACATGTTTACACAAGACCTAGTGCAATCAAAGTACGAGAATTATTTCAAACAGTTGATAAAGGCACTTGATCCAGACTTAGCAAATTTGTAAAAGAAGGTCTGCGAATTTGTACTTAATCTTACAAATAAGTATGTGTCAACTCAAGATGTTTTAACATACGTATATCGTTAGTTTTTATATAGTCGTTATGATCGATATTAATTAAGAATGTTCAGGCACTTATTTCATCAAACTGAAAAATAACACTACACGAATGTACATGTATGTATATCACAACTTGTGACAGAATTGATATATCCATATTTGTTTCATATGGCTTACTAATATACATAACAGCAATATAATTGTACATACGTTAACGAATGTGTTGGAATACACATAGCATGATGCATCGCAATATAATTGTACATACGTTAACAAATGTGTAAGAATAAGAATATATACAAAATGAATATCCACAACATAGTAATATAATTGTATATGTATGTTTTACTAATGTAGTGTATAAATACTCTTCCGCACATGTAACGTACCTCTCGTACCACCCTGGTGGTTTAGAGTGAATAAAGAACTTGAACTTGAACTTGTTACAATTTATATCTTACAGAATAGGATATACCTAAGTTGCAAGAACAATTGTTATCCAGCTTTATTATGTGAATGTTAAATCTACTTTGTCAGGTGTGGACAGATTAGAAGCCGAGAACTAAGTGTACAACGACTGGTGACGTGTGGTTGATTCGCAAGGCGCATTATTAGTTTCAGCTATCACAATAAAAAGGTTAACATTTTGCCGTTTTTCTAGCATCAGGAGTAATTTTCTACTGTAAATTTATCGGAGTTACACAGGCTGGCCATAGTTCCCTCCCTTGTACAGAAGGCAGTGAGTTGTCGATATTTTAGGTTCAAATTCGCTCTAGATCTATATTCGTTCTCCACATTGCGGGTATTATCAGTCCAAATAAACAGCCACATTCTCTGAGAATATCTCCGGTGGAACCGTAGCCTAAAGTACTGAATCCGCCTGAAATTGGACCAATATCTGGTATATAGTTCATGTGAGAGGCGATACCGCTTTTCAACGTGACTTCACATGTTAGCATATGGAACAATGGCCGACCATTTCCCCATCAATATGTGGCTGATGCAATTAGCGTGTTTGATGTTGAGATGGAGAACGAGATCGAATACGTCCATAGCCATCTGAAACACGTGGCTTGGGGATTTTTGACCGATATGGTCGAGGATACTTCGAATGGCCTAAATTCACATCGATCGATTACTGGTTAGGACCACTCATAACGGAATCAGGTGTTTCTTCGTGTGATTTTGCGCGCTGAACTTAAGAAATGTCCAGCAATCCCCCTTTTCCACTTTGATTTTTAGACAAAAGAATAGTTCCGGCACATCGACGGGCATCGATAGGCGAATCTCGGTGTAATTTTGTGGTTCGTAATCTCTCTCTTCAGCCTTTACTTACAGCATTGGGAGGATTTTTAAATATTGATAATCGGTGTAATATGGTAAATATACATCAAATTATCCTACAATTCAATGAAAGGACCAATAGGTTGTTGATAATTTTAGCAACCCTCCTGTGGTAAAGTCGAAAATATGTCAACCATCACTGAATAAAACTTTCTTCCGGGTTAACCGTACTAGGAACTGGGAGGCATTATGCCTTCCCCCATACCAAAATTTCTGTCCTATCTCCGGAACGACCATCATTTGAGAGATGAGACTTTGTGACGTTTTAGTTTGTCATATTGGGGTCATTTTCAGCCTATTGGCATAAGCCCCCGAGCATAGGAACATGGGTAAATTCAAAATGGTGGCCACGCGTTGTACCAGAAAAGGTATGTTTTCGTAATTTTTCTACAGAATTCCTGCTTTTCTGCGTGGAGAAGTGGGCAAACACTATTGTATTTGACACTAGATTATATTTAGTAATTTATCTTGCAGTTTTGCAAAGAAAGCACATAAATAAAAAAAAATTGACCGAAAAATCGACAATTTTGACAATGACGTCACTGTGACGTCAACAAACGGGCCTTCTTGAATATTTTTACATTTGCTGGTAGAGCTTGACCAAAGAGTATAGTGTGGTAAGTTTCAGCCCTCTAGTTCAAGGTGTACGAAGAATATTAAGGGGTGCCGAAATGCCCCCTCCTTCGTCCTCTCCCAGATAGGATTAAGATGCGGAAAACACCAGCCACAAATTGAAGCCGGAGATCCTTCGTCAATGCACCTGTCGATGCGTCGGGGCAATTGTTTTGTCTCTGGATTGAGAACTTGATATGATTATACATGAGTGTGTTCTGATTGGTATGAATATTCATGCTCAGTAAAGGTTCCCTAACTTTGAGTCATATGATCTATCGCTATCCGTCCAGTATGGCGATGGTGAGATGGAAACTCGGTTGAATTGCTCGCGATAAGAATGTGTGTAATTTGCTGTGAAAGATGGGAAGAAAAGATGAACCAGGAAAACTTGTTCGTTAAATACGTCGAAGTGCGTATGACTGAGGGGCAGATCGTCATGTTTGCTGCTGAGTCCTTTCGCCCTACCTATAGTGAGCCAATGAGAAAGCTCGTCTTAATTCAAAATGGCGCGGGTCGGAAGCCCAATCGCTGAAAGAGAGACAGCTCACTGTAACCTTCAGTTGACAGATAGCGAAATCGTGGAGACCGATATGCTGGGATGATGTCAACTGTTGGTCATTTCCACATAAACGTTGCACGAGTGATAAATTTTCACTTCAACAGCATACTTAATTGTGATTTTTATTTAAGCTATATTAATCAAAGTTTCAAGAAAGTAGGTTTTTTGTCATCTGCAACTGTCAGATTTTTAAAAATCTGCACTCGAATGTGGATAAAATTCTAAAACATTTTTTACTAAAATGTATATCAAATTCATGATTTTCCTCCAGACATAGAAACTTAACTCAACAAACTGTTTCTTTGTTTTTTAAATACACCATCATGTCTAAGTTCCACAGTGAATACCATTTTACAATTAAAGTAATTATTTCCAAAATAATTGAAAAAATTTACTGCGTGGTGTAGGTGTCCCGTCTGGCACAAAAACGGATGATTTTTTTAGGTTTTTCTTGAGTACAATAAATTTTAAGAAGGAAAAAAGTCAGTAACTTTATTATTTATCTACTGTAACACCTTCTCAACCAGATGCAATTAATTATTTCATTCTTGGTCAAATACGCTGATAAAAATTTAAACTCCATATCTGTCCCGTCTGTCACAAAATGCTTCAAAAAGCAGCCATAGATTATTGAGTTTCGCGTTCATATGGCCCCAAACAAAACAATGTTTAGTAATCTAGATGCAATGAACATTCTGATGAATGCACAAACCTATATGACTTGAAAAATTAAGTTTGCAATACAAAATACATACAAATGTGTAAATACATTGTGACAGACGGGACATGTGACTGAACTGATAACAGCGGATTTTGTGAAAATATGACCTAAAACCAAACAATGTGAACTAAACTAGTACACAATGAACATCTTAATTGTAGCATTGATCTACATGATTAAAAAAAGTCTGGAAACAGGAAGATAATTTATAGGGCATGAGATAATGCCCCGTCTGTTACGATAAGTTTTCCCGTCTGTCACGTCACTGAGTGGCAAAAATCCATAATTAATCTTCTTCATAGAAAAACTGTTAACTCTAACTCTGATTACTTGATTAGTCCACTAACATTTGATTTACATTAAAAGTTGATTTTCATTTGAGAAGGAGATAGAAATCTATCTTGTCTATTCCTTTTTCAAATGCGTGCTCCCTGCTTGTCCTGTCTGTCACATTTGTCAATTCCAGTTGAAAAGAAAATATTAATAATAATTATTTCAATGTTTCTGTCTTAAGTTAAAGTACAACTAGTTCACTAACCACTGATAAGTTTTTGCTTAGATTTTTATTAAATGGTGGCTATCTTTTGTCCCGTCTGTCACGCTGGAAATGACCTGTTGACAATCAATCAGACTGCTATAGATTTATCCGTCAATTTAATTTGTGGTTCAAATTCAGTCAAAACAACCCGATCATTAACTGACTTTTCTGTAGCTAAACAAGAGAGGCAACCAGTCTAGTGAGTTCAAATATTAAACGTGCTAGTATCTGCACTGAAACATAGCTCCTCTGCAATAAAATCGTTAACCCATGAAATCACGTCCGTAGTTAAGGGAGATAACCCCTAGAATCGAAATAATTTCTTTGTTGCATTTTTTTATTTTTATTTTATCGTGTTTTGTTACCTTTTGTAGTAATGGTGGGAAAGGAAATGATGCGATTAGATTTTTGTCATTCCTAGTAACGTTGTCATAAATTTTCCTTTTTTTTTCAACAGGGAAGTTTTCCTGTTTCTTGCGATGCTAGGTGAACTGGCTTATGGGTAATTTCAGCGGTACCATTTATCCAAGCAGTATGGTTTTCGTTACAACACCCCTGCGCAAAATGAGAGATTGACTGAAACTTCCGCGTCACTCCGTTTATTGAACACGATATGAAGTAGTTCGACCTAGTTTGGAATAATTTCTCTGAATTAATCTCACGACGAGCCGTTTCTATAGGTTTCGTTTCCTGGACAACACTTCTGCTGATATCTTGGGAGATTTTCTTCGAAAGATTGTGTTTTTTCTGTAAACTGGTCAATATGGCACAAGTCGTAGTCACGGAATATGCCGACTTCATCTTCGTCTCTGATAGTCAATGAAATACACCGAATTGACGAAATGACGTCATGTTTTAAGATCGGCTGAACCACACTGCCAAAATTATAGTGCAGTCCCGGAAAGAGAGTTTGAGAGAGGAGAGAGAAGGAGCTGGGCAGTTCAGTTTTCAGTCCATGAGTCTGGAGAGTTTTGACACTGTGACCCGCAAGTGCGAGCGTGGTATTCTGACAGCTGGAAGTATGTAAAACGTTTTATACCCGTCACATGATTGATTACTTGTTTCCCGGCGCACACTTGTTAAACTTGATTTATTTCATCAAGCGATAGCATCCTTTTAGCTCCAATTTTCAAATTGACTGATATTATCGTCCAGGATCATCTGACCATATCCGTAATCATGACCAGGTCAGGGTAAGGACTAACTGGGATATATATCCCAACTGGGATAAAATATCTCAACTGGGATAAAATATCTCACATTGGATATTATTTTTATACTTTCATGATTGCAAGCTGACATATTTTGCTAGTTATCCTGTTCGTATAAAGACATACATCAGTTGTGAGTGATGGGAAATATACTGATTCCAATTCTTATGGCTTACACGCATTATCACGACTGAGTGATTCGAGTCTGCCCAAAATGGCACGAATAAATAATGCACGTAATTGTAATAACATAGAATAATTTTGGAATCGGATTGGCAGTTTGTGAAGTAGATTCTATTCTGTTTTTGTAGTTTAGATGCCGAAATTCGCCACTGAGGTTTAGTATGAAATTAGGATATATTTTATATATCCAAACTTGGATTCAATATCCCAAGTGGGATATATAACCCAGTTAGTCCTTTGCTCTGACCTGATGACAGTTTGTTTTAGTTGACAAAATAATTTTCCGTTTGGGCCGAGCAGTGAAGGTAAAATAAATTTTTGATGTTGGTAAAGGTTTTCTGTGTTTGTGATTGGAATTTTTTAGCAACGTTAGGGTATTTTTGCTGTGTTCAATCGGTGAATACTTATAGTATTTTCTCGTTGTCAATTGCCACACAAATAAATGAATATGAATCAGATTCAGGGAATTTATTCTTGTACATGTCTACAATACAATATCATTGAACTTTGACTGCAGCTTGCAGTGTGCATGAATACATAAAAGACATGAATTGCAGGCAAGCACCTAAAAGGTGCGTGGACCCCTCAGCCTGTTTTTTTTAGTCAAGTAGGATCAGGGCTGCATTCCGAAAAACGTATGGGCACCTAAAACTCAAATGAAACAAGAAATGAAAGTGATAGATATAATAGACTTCGTTTTCATGTGAGTGGTGTGCTGGGATTACAGCATGCAAGAAAGTGTAGCTTTATCAGTGGCAATTTATGCATTGCACAAGTGTGATAAGTTTAATGGCATAGAAACACACTGATTGACACTCTCCTAATCACTCGTTTTAAATAATTTCCAAGGTACAGTAACATGTTTGGTGACAAAAATTGAAGCATTATGTTGTACCAGTTAAATGTGTGGACACAAATATGGTTCATGCAAAAGTTTTAGGATAAATCATATGATGTAAAATAGAATGATTTAACAGCAAAATTGAAGAAAAATGTTGTCCTTCATTTAAGGTGACGCGAAATTCAAACTACACTTCTGAAATAAATATGTTTTGTGCAAAAGCTTTAAGATAAATCATATGATGTGGAGTAGAATGATTTAATAGCAAAATTGAAGAAAAATGTTGTCCTTCATTTAAGGCGACGCGAAATTCACACTAACAGGGGTTCGATACTGCAGGGATTCCCCTGCCAGTTATTTCTTATTATACTTCTGAAATAAAATATGGTTTGTGCAAAAGCTTTGTGATAAATCGATGTAGCAAAATTGAAGAAAAATGTTGTCCTTCATT
>JAVTVY010046553.1:0-19848 GCA_036873755.1 Hanleya hanleyi
GTTAAGACACCAGTCATCTGGATAAAGACACCAGAAGAGATGTTCGATGGAATGTCAACTCCCATCTCTTCTGTTTTAGCCAGTATCTCTTTTGCCAATCCGGTGTCAATAGCGTCTATCCCATCGTATGACGAACAGCGGCCCATTCGGTTCAGCAATGTTATCAGTTCCTTTGAACAAGTTATGTGCCGAACTGCTATGGTGAGGCTGGTATGCTTCGGGGTCTTAACTCGTGCATGCGACGAGCAATGAAAAAGATCTTGCGCCACCATGATGACTCTCTTCTCGTCTGATTGATTCTTGCATTCCGCCAGCATTATCACTATCATCAGCCGAAATTATCCAGCGCAGGAACCAATATACAGTGTCTGGTATAAGCGATTTCGCTGTGATGAGATCGTCCGTGTTTAAAGGTTTGACAGGAATGCCATTGTACTCAGCAATATCCCCTCTGATCAGCATCGTAGTGCGATACAGAAGTTTAGTGCGTTTTTTCTGATGGGAAACCTCTTCGTCAGCGGAAGAATCTGTTCTGACTGTTCTCTAATTCGGGGCTGGTGGAATACCACCTCATCGCCGAAATGCCTCATCAATCTGAGCTTCAAATGCTGCTTTGTGTATTTGCTTGTTATTTCGTGGTCAACACCGTGCGTTACTAGAAGACGTTGATATTTTTCGAGAAGACTGTGGATATCGTATGCCTTGCCATGCTCCCAATCCGTTTTAAGGCCATCAATTAAGTCCCGGAAAGCGTTGGTGTATTGATCGTCATTTTCGTTGGCCTTAAGGATGTCCGCTGGTGGTTTTTGACTTTGGCAGCCATTTTGCCTGTTTTTCTATTGGGTTATCTCCCTTCCCTAGGTTAAGAGATGGGGATTTCTTTTAAAAGCCTTCTAGCCAAGAATTTTGCACACCAACATCCATCCAATTTGCTAAATTTTGATAGACATTGTGATTATCTGCAAACAGTTAGAATATAAGAAAAAAGTTAAATACTATTTATATGAATTTTTCATGAATATGCTTCAAAACTAGGGCTATTTCCTATGCTTTCTGGGTTATCAAATTGAGCATGGGTCAGTCCACTTAACGTTGCCTACAGCTAAAAAATGCACACCAACCTATATTTTTTTCTTTGTTTTTCCTCATATTACACAATCATGAATGCAACATTACACATTATTCAAAAAGTTAATTACTTTGATTTACCACCAGCGGACATCCTTAAAAGTGCGATGTTTGATGTTTGACTATTTGAGTTTGAAAAGCATACTTTGTGATATTTTGCTTCACCTGCCACAAGATCGCCGTTTACTCCACGGATTATATGCAACATGTCTTCATCGTCTAAAGCTTCAACAGAATCCTTGATAGATTGGCACACTTCAAATGTACAAGAATTCAGCATTTTTGTCACTTTTTGTGGGATTTATTCTTGCAGAACATGCACTTTGACCAGTCTACAAGACTTGACTGTGATCTGGACCGTCTCCCTAGCTGATCTGAGTCCGTCGTATCCGATCCCGAAGCTTCAGACGGCGACGGAGATGGTCCTCCTCTCTTCGCAATAATACCAACATTGTGACTTGACAGAGTACACATTTGTCATTGTTTGTTCTCTTTCTCCGCTTTGGTGGCGGCAAAACGGGAAGAAACCGAGCACTACTGGTATCTGCACTTTCACCGGTCAGTCAAATCTACGAATTCACACCAGATTTAATTCCTCATAGACATGAGTCTGTAGCCCAGAAGACAAATTAGAAACAGATGAAGAGATACTTCAAGATGAACGTTCCGGTAATTCCTGAACTGTTCAGCTACCTGAAACGAAAAGAAATGTTATTATAACAATCAGCAGAAATTCATTACTCTTCAAATTGGTACATGTGCAAACCATAGGTTTCTGGGATAAGTTCTTTGCCAATGCGGTCTGGCTATTTATATTTAACAGGCAAATTGTCTCAAGATCATAAATAATACATTTTCTACCGCGAACGGCACAACAATTATGCATTCAACAGACATTCAGCAAACAGAGTTATACAAAGCCACAAACACATTTTTTCGATTTGCCAGGTGAATTCTACTAAATGTTTGTTGCATGATGGGATTCTAAATATGCATTTCGACTAATACTCCACTGACAATAATTTATATGTATGTACCAATCTCTTCTCTTTACATCCATGCATCTTATAATAATTTGAATGAACTAGTTCAAAAGATACAATCGATTAAAGCAACCCACCCTCTATCAAATTCCCCCATTTATGCAAAAAACTTTATTTGACCCCCATCTTATAAAATGGCCTGTAGAAAAAATGTTATACCACAATTTGAAGTGACACTCACCCTAAAACTGCTCAGGAGAGGTTGCCCTAACATAATATGCAATCGGACTTTGTATGTGGTGTGAGTTGAGCAAGACCCTTTTTAAGGTCTATACAGGAAATAGCTCCTTGACTAATGGGTGGGTGTATGTAAAATGAGGATTTGTTCCCGAAAATATAAAAAGCGGAACACGGATTTTACCTCTACAACAGGGGCCTGTATTATACAATATACGGGGAAATGCCTGTATGGGTATGGGGGGTGGGGGGGGTCATTTTTGGGGGGATTTTACTATGGGATGTTTGGTCCTGTTTTTCACGTCTCGCCACGAAAAACACGATGGGAAGGGTCTCGGAGGTAAGCGGTGACATTCTATGAAAAGTTCACGGAGGTCTGTTAAGGCCCATACTGGCTTAGGGGGATAGGTTCATACTGGGAAATTCACACATGTTCATTGTGATATGGTTTGTTTGGCCTTGTTTTTCACGTCTCACCATGTAGAACACGATGGGAGGGCTCTCGAAGTTGAGCGGTGAATTTTTTTGAAAAGTACCGGGTAGGTCTGTATATAGTTCCATAGGCCCATACTGGCTTAGGGGGATAGGTCCATACTGGGTGGACGTTTTGGGGTCTAAGTGAGTCCCTAGTGGTCCGATGGTGTCGTATGAGGTCTTCTGCGCATGCGCAGTCGGGTTGTAGTATAGAAAGCAGGCATTTTGGGGGGTACGTGGGGGTGTGTGTGGGGTAGAGATGGACCACTATGGGCCCAAATGGGTCGTGGGAGGTGTGCAGGTGAAGCTTGTGTAGAGTAGTCAGAATGACGTGTCAATCTGCGCATGCGCAGGTGGGTGTAGTAAGTAAAGTGGTCATTGTGGGGGTGCGTGGAGGTGTGTTTGGGGTAGAGATGGACCACTACTGGTCCGAATGTGTCGAGGGAGGTGTCATTTTGTAGCTCTCGGGATGTCGACACCGATTTGAAGGCTGTCCACAGCATCTGTGACGTCATCGTTGACGTCATCAGTACGAGTAGTAGCGAAAGTGGGCATTTTAGGGCAGTGAAGGAAGGTATTTGGTGTAGAGATGAACCACTATTGGTCCGAATGAGTCGTTTCATCTTGTAGCTTTCGGGGTGCAGACCACGATTTGAGGGATGTTCACGTCATCTGTGACGGCATCGGTGACGTCATCAGTAGTAGCCAAAGTGGGCATTTTGGGGGTGTGACGGAAGGTGTTTTGGGGTAGAAATGGACCATCCTTGGTCCGAATGCGTCGTGTGCAGTGGCATCTTGTAGCAACGACCGCCAACGCGAAGCTCAACTCTTCAACGCCCTGGTGAATTAGCCCAAAAGTTCTGATTTTCATGGATTGTCACTACCCTTATAAAAAAATACCATGGTATTACCATGGTAAAATACCATGGTACAAACCACGTGTTTTTGGCCACGGTTCATGTACCATGGTTACCATGGTTTTACCATGGTACATGTACCATGGTCTTACCATTGTATCATGGTTTTACCACGGTTCATGTACCATAGTTTTACCATAGAACCATGGTTTTACCATGGTACATGAACCATGGTTTAACCATAGTACCATGGTTTTACCACGGTACATGTACCATGGTTTAACCATATAGAACCATGGGTTTACCATGGAACATGTACCATAGTTTTAACTTAGAACCATGGTTTTACCATGTTACATGTACTATGGCTCTACCATGGTATCATGGTTTTACCATGATGCATTTACCATAGTTTTACCATAGAACCATGGTTTTACCACGGTACATGTACCATAGTTTAACCATAGAATCATGGTTTTACCACGGTACATATATAGTTTTGCCATAGAACCATGGTTTTACCATGGTACATGTACCATAGTACCATGGTTTTACCATGTTACATGTACTATGGCTCTACCATGGTACCATGGTACATGTACTTTGATAAGCTGAATGCACCATGGTAAAATTGACCAAAAACATAGTGGTTCGTACCATGGTATTGAGTTTGATATTGTACTGGAATAAATCCGCATTCACATTAGATGAGTTGAAGAGACTGAATGCTCAAGAAACAAATGCAGATGCACGAAAACAAGAAAAATTGATTTATAAAGGTTTAATAAGACCTCATGCAAACATAGCATATATCACTATACAGTCAATTTGGTTTCGTATATGTTAACTAGGTATCACTTCTGCTGTGGAGTCTTTTTCTGTTTCCTGATGAAATTCTTTGCCGAGTTGTTAGTTTCTCCCTCATGTAATAATGGATATCAGATGTCGTCTTGATGGGATGGTACTGCTGGATCACCTCTGGGAAAGAAAAGGAATCAACATAAAGATTTGGAAACCTAATATATATGATGCAGGAAGTGGTGAATGTTGTATTTCAGTTTTGGTTGACAAGAATGATAAAGTCACACAAAACATGTCAGGAATCCATGTAGGCCTTTTACAAAAAATAAATGGTTAATGCTTTTTTTCTTTTGAAATATTTCAAATTCTTTCAAATTCACTACATTTTGAGTTATTTAGCTTCAATTCTTTTCAAAGAAAATATCCCAAAAGGCCCCCAAACAAATATTCTAAATGAAACCATGGCATGAGTATGATTAATGAGAGTAAACACTTTAGTTACTTTTGCATTGGAAGAGTGACAAACTAGAGGTTTACATTTCTCTAACACTATCACGATCATGATACAAGGGAGGTGATCTACTCAATGTACGATTGAGTTACTTCCCCTTGTGTGGGAACCCTTGGCCTTGTCGAATATTGGTTTTCTCTAGTACATATTTACCTCATTTGGATCAATTGTATTATATTGCATGATTGCACTATTGATCTGTAAACAATAAATATATTTGATCTAAGAGATATGGCAAACTTAACACATATCCGCATTTTCTGGGTTATGGGATATAACACATTAATGCTCCACCAATGAAAATATAATTGCCACATATAGAAGTGTTTATTGGACACTGCAGCCTAATGTACATACCTGTTTCCCCCAATTTCTCTTTTCGAGAATTGACAAGATGTCCCTTCCAGCCCTCTTCTCGCTTGTTACTTTGCTTTTCTGTTCGTCTTTCTTGCACGTTCATTCTGAAAATACAAAATGAATTCATTGAAGATAACAGTGAGGAGTTAATAATCCAGCATACGTAATCCATGTCTGCATTCTGTTTTTAATTCTGGGAAATAACTGTCACAATAACATTTTCTTAAATGCTCCTTTATTGCGACAGAAAACTTAATGGAATAGAAAAACACAGTTCATATAAATTGTACTGAAGCTTACATGTATGCTGAAAACAATCGGTTATAGCCATATCACACCTTGTTACAATACAAGGAGAAAATGGGACATATCGACAATATCCGGTTTCACAATTGAAATTCGTCTGAGGTGTGTAGTGGTGAATAAGCACCCACCGAGGGAAAGTTATTTATCCTAGTTTTGCGGAAATTACTCACTAAGTTTGTGGATGTAACAGATTAAAGCAGTCAGCTAAAACAAATATGTGCAGAGGCATTTCCCACACGTTGGTGCTTTGACCAGTTTCGCATTTTTTCCGGTTTCGCAAACAGCTACCCTCTGCCAGATTTAATTGTAGACTTCGTTTACTGGCATACTGTTTACTATATGTAGCTTAAGTTGATTTAAGCTGATTTTTCACTTGCTATAGAATGACCTCATCTTCGGGACTGGAGGATAGTCTTCTGGATATCCAGTATAGTTTTCAGCTCGGGTCGCTCGCCTGAAATAGAGAAATATCACATAACTTAATCATACATACACACATACATACATAATATACAGACATAAGCTTACATAATATACACAGTAGTAAAATAATAGATAGGGTACACATACTAAAATACCTCATTAAAAACTTGACGACGGATAAGCTAATATAATCTTATTTGGCTGCATATTGGCACGGATATATATGATGTGATCACATTAAGCATGTGATTATCTTATTCATGCTATGAATGCTATTAAAGCAGGTGGTCTTTCTACAAATATATGGTGAACAAAAATGAGATATCAAGTGATACATTTACATAATTAACACTCAGATTTACATCATTATATTTATTACAGTACTTACCACCGAATCTCAAAACTTTGGCTGGAACAATTGAAATCGTTGTTGAGCCCATCCCGCTCAATATATTCGTGAACGGTTATGGAGATAAGAAATTTTACAATGCTAAACATCATGGAGGGTCCAGTTTCCGCTACATCAGTCTCAGTAATCAGTCTCTGTTGATAGATCGATAGGCTTTTGGGAGAGTGCAATGGGGTGAATTTACCCTGCTAAACAATGCATTTGGTAGCCAGGATAATCGTTCGCTGCCGCTGCTCCTCGCGGTGCCATAAGTGCTTCATTCTCGGCGATGCTTTGATTTAACTGCCGCATTAAGGGGTAACCTGTATACAAGATGGTGGACAAAATTTCTGTACACCCATCCTTAATGTTTTGACAATAAAAGAAAATTGGCTAAAGATGCAATGCTTAAATTTGGACACCAAATACCTAAGATAAGTGGTTCAGCAAAACACCCCAACACTAAAATTTCAACCAATTTTGACGAACAAATGAAGTCAACTGAAAATAGACTTCGAACGGTACAAGATAAAAGTATAAAAAAATTATAACGGGTCATGAAAGACGAATTTTCTGAAAGAAATAGAATTAAAGAATGCTAAACAAGAATAACACAAAAGACACAGGGAAAGGAAATATAGGATACCTGAGGTCAAATATAGGCTATATTATGAAACATCATGATTCATTTCGCTTCAAATTTAGGAAGAATCGTATGAAGCTTTGAAGCACATGTTGACTGTCAGCTTCCAAAGTTCCAGCTTGCGTCACATTTCCCTTTCCTATTCGCCAGGCAGATTTGCCGCGAACATGTACATGCTTATTTTAGGGATATTCAAAACTATATTTTATTCATCACCACAATGGCTAGTAAGTTTTTCATCACTTTTCTCTGTGACATTTACAAGAATCTGTCTTTCAAAACGCAATTGTGCCATGTGGTACAGAACCGCAACATAAACAACATGCTAAGTCGGCAACCTGTCTATTCGTGGAGAGGCTTTTCATCGAAGCAAGGCCTGTGCCGTAGCTCTGCAGGGTCAAATTTTGCGGAGTTGAAGATGTCACTTCCTATTTCCGGGAACTACGGGGAGACTCTTCCCTTAATTGTTTACAATTCTTAATTCAGAGATGACAAGTAAACATTGTTTATAAGCCCCACTGATTCCAGCCAGGAAAATAAGAATGTCTTTTGTTCCAGGCCAAGCGTTCAACAGTACCCAATATATACTTGTTCAGAGGTCAACATTTCTTTACCGCCTCGCACCACGTGGTGCTATTTACCAGAGGTAAAAATAAAGGCATGCTTATACAAATTACAATCAGTACATTTTGTAAACATCATTTGTTTAACTATACTGGGTTTTAAGCCATTCTGTCAGCCATTCAACTTTATTCACAGGCGTAACTTTGCATTCATTCATTTATTTCTCGTAAATTGAAAGCCTTCCCATGTTTTTTTTTCTCCTCACTAACAGCAGTACGCCAAAACATCAGGGAAATAATATTTTGGTTAACTATGGTATACTGTACCATGGTTGTTTATGTACAATGGTATTAATATTGTTCAAAGTGGTTAACCATGGTATGTTAAACCAATGTATTGTGCACCCTGGTAATTACTATGATATTACCATAGTGGATCATGGTTAACCATGATATATTGATCCATGGTACATCTGTACCGTGGTATTACCATGAAAACCATGGTACATTGAACCATGGTACATCTGTACCATGGTACCATGAAAACCATGGTACATTGAATGGTACATCCGTACCATGGCATTACCATAAAAACCATGGTACATTGAACCATAGCACATCTGTACCATGGTATTACCATGGTATTACCATGAAAACCTTGGTACATTGAACCATGGTATATCTGTACCATGGTATTACCATGAAAACCATGGTATTACCATGGTTACTATGGTTCATTCCGTTGTAAACCATGGTATTTTTTTATAAGGGTAATTCATTGGAAATGCAGTGACGCCTGTTAACGTCCGTCGTTACGCCTTAACGCCCTAGCATAACGTCTTGACGCCATGATATAGACAGATGGGAGAAAAACAACAACAACAACAACAAGGATGAGAGATGAGGGAAGAACAACAACAACAACAACAATTCAAGAAGACTCTTGTCCAACCAGAGGCTGCCATTTGGCGCTGTATCTGTCCTATTCGCTCTGGCCCGTTTGATGTATTCTCGGCTGCTCTTGTCCAATCAGAAGTCGTCCTTAAGAAAGTCCCATTTTCGGCCATGTTCGCTCTCATCCGCTTGTTCTAATCGTCGTCGGGCAGTCCATGATATTGCTCGGGCAGCATTCTGATCGCATTTTCCAGGGCCTCGGTGTGTGGTAGCCCCATATCGTCTTCCAAGTGACGCGTGGTCTTCATGATGGACCTGTGCGTGGGATCGCCTTTCATTTCAAGCGGCAGTAAGATATACCGTTCATAGATCCAGAAGGTAGGTTCTGCCTCACTTTCCTGGGATGTAGGCGGACTATCTGAGGTCAAGCTCTCAGTATCAGTAGATAGACTGTCAGCAATCTCGGTTTCGGTATCAGTCGATGGACGCTCAGCAGTCTCTTTATCAGCATCCGACTCAACGGACTCCTCGGAGTCTTCAATCCCATATATATTTTTCTGGTGTCACATCATATCGCAATGTCTGGTGAACGTGCGTTCACACTCAGAACAAGTATAAGCCATGTTGACGGTTGAACGTCGACAGTGCGTGTTTTGAGAATACACTTGCTTTCATAGATAGTAACGCCCGCCAACGCTCACTGTTATGCCTTAACGCCCTATCTGTACGCCTTAACGCACGTTTCAACGCCTTAACACCCATCTCAACGCCTTAGCACACTTTCTTAACGCTTTAACGTCGTTTAATGATGCGTTCGAACAAATGTTTCTGTTGTGCTATTGCTCTGACATACGCCGCTTTCCAGTTCATGCCCGAGGTACACTCATACACTCTACCACCACCACCACCACCACCACCACCACACCACCAACACCACCACCACCACCACGCCACCACCACCACCACCACCACCGCCAACATCACCACACACCACCACACAGTGCCACCACCACCACCAGCATCAGCACTACCACCACCACCACCACTACCACCATTACCACACACCACCACCACCACCACCACCACAAACCACCACCACCACCATACACCACCACCACGGGGCGTTGACGTGCGTTAACACCCGGTGGTGGTAGCTCCCGTGTGGCAGAGCTCTTGGATCGGAGCTCTTGGAGCTCAAAGCTTGTGGAGCTCAGAGCTCGGCAGTGACGTCATCGCATGGATGCACGCGTACCTGTGATGCATCCGCACCCGGATGTAACTATACCCTAGGGGCTATAGGGTACAGTGTGCACCACAGGTACGCGCGCATGCATGTCACTTCGGAGCTCTGAGCTTCACAAGCTTTGAGCCCCAAGAGCTCCGATCCAAGAGCTCTGCAACACGGGAGCTACCACCACCACCGGGTGTTGACGCCCGTCAACGCCCGTCAACGCCCGGTGGTGGTGGTGGTGGTGTGTGGTGGTGGTGGTGGTGGTGTGGTGGTGGACGCGGTGTGTGGTGGCGATGGTGGGGTGGTGTTGTTGGTGGTGGTGGTAGTGTGTGGTGGTGGTAGAACTGGTGTGGTGGTGTTGGTGGTGGTGTCTGTAAATATAGGAATGAACATGTGTCCGTCATCAGTCCATATGTATTGGTCGACTGATGAACATGTCGTGTACGTGTACGTTCTGTCAGAGAACCTTCTCTCGTCGCGATAGTATGCTCAGGCACATTCAACGCAAACACAACCAAGAGACACCGCCGAGTCCCGCTATAGGTCCAACAAGGGCAGTAGAGCATCCCTATACGATGACGGTGAGCGGCCCCACGGCATGTGGAAAGACGTCCTGGGTGATGAAGTTCTTATAGGTAGATGTGGCAACCCTAGCTCCGACGCGTGTTGTTTAGTGTTATAGCCATTGGAAGCCCGCCTACGAAACTACCAGGTTACAGAATGTGAGCTTCGTCCCAGGGATTCCTCACGACATAAACGAACCGTATTACTTTGACCCCGATCAGACCAACGTGGTAGTGCTGGATGATCTGATGAGAGCGGCCAAGGACAATTCACACGTGGCTGACTTGTTTTCTAAAGGATCCCATCCTCGGAATCTGTCCGTCATCTATTTGACACAGAATCTCTTTCCTCAAGGGAAGGCGTCCAGAGATATTGCCTTGAACTGCCAATACTTTGTGTTGTTCTCCAATCCCATTGACAGAGTACAAATCCGTGTGTTTGGTGGTCGAATTTATCCCCAGAACATCGGTCATTTCATGGAGGCGTTTCAAGGGGCGACAAGTCGTCCGTACGGCTAACAGTTCATAGATTAAAAAGCCCATACCCCCTAAGATCGCCGGCTGACGACCCACCTGTTACTCGGCGAGGGATCACCGCAACGCCATATACCCCTACACCATCCGCCGAAACCCACACCTGGCAGCACTCTTCCAGCAGAAGCAGCCCACCCCCATACAGCGGGTCCGCTTCATAACATCAGTCCCGGAATATCACCCAACCGTGAAGGACCAACCCGAACCCGTACAAGGGAATGAACGAAATGTGAACTCGAGGCCATGGAAGGATTTGTTCAAAGAAAGTATGGACGCCGAGATGGGCGAGACGTTGAGGGCCACAAAAAACAAGTTTCAACACAAAGGGTATTCGAAAAAGGAAGCCGCAATTTTAGCCCATAACAGATTGGCACCCAGACTACGACGGGCTTTACGTCAGCAGTATGTCGACCTCGTGACACATATGAAATTGTTGGGTAAGGATGCGGTTCATATGGAAATCGAAAAAACAGCGTCGATGTTGAAAACCTCGGGCATGAACTGGAAAGCGGCGTATGTCAGAGCAATAGCACAAAAGAAACATTTGTTCGAACGCATCATTAAACGGCGTTAAGAAAGTGTGCTAAGGCGTTGAGATGGGTGTTAAGGCGTTGAGACGAGCGTTAAGGAGTACAGATAGGGCGTTAAAGTTAACAGTGGGCGTTGGCGGGCGTTACTGTCTATGAAAGCAAGTGTATTCTCAAAAACACGCACAGTCGACGTTCAACCGTCAACATGGCTTATACTTGTTCTGAGTGTGAATGCACGTTCACCAGACATTACGATATGATGCGACACCAGAAAAATATACATGGGATTGAAGACTCCGAGGAGTCCGTTGAGGCGGGTGCTGATACAGAGACTGCTGAGAGTCCATCGACTGATACCGGAACCGAGATTGCCGACAATCTATCTACTGATACGGAGAGCTTGACCTCAGATAGTCAGCCTACATCCCAGGAAAGTGAGGCAGAACCTACCTTCTGGGATCGTATTGTGACAGCAGCTATCAATACTCACGCTGCAGCGATCGGGGACGCCGGACAGGATAACTTACACCAGGCGTACACCCAAATGCGCCCCTGCATCAGAAAAACAACCATGCCGATCTATGAACAGTATACCTTACTACCGCTTGAAATGAAAGGCAACGCCACGCACAGGCCCATCATGAAGACCAAGCGTCACTTGGAAGAGGATATGGGGCTACCACGCACCGAGGCCCTGGAAAATGCGATCAGGATGCGCAAACAACTGTTCCAGGACATGCTGCCCGAACAATATCCTGGACTGCCCGACGACGATTACAACAAACGGATGAGAGCGAACATGGCCGAAGATGGAACTTTCTTAAGGACGGCTTCTGATTGGACAAGAGCAGCCGAGAATACCTCTAACGGGCCAGAACGAGTATGACAGATACAGCGCCAAATGGCAGCCTCTGGTTGGACAAGTGTCTTCTTGAATTGTAAACATACCCAACGCGGCTCCTCCAGCGTGGGTATGATGTAACATTGGGGAGAATAAACTACATGAAAACTTGTTGTTGTTGTTGTTGTTATTCTTCTCTCATCTGTCATCCTTGTTGTTGTTGTTTTTCTCTCATCTGTCTATATCATGGCGTCAAGGCGTTATGCTAGGGCGTTAAGGTGGCCCTCCACAGTTTCGTAGTAATGGCCTCGGTATAATTTCATAATACGATAGACTGCCCTTGTTCTGCTACATCATAATTCTTCTTGTCTTCTTAATAGCTTATATCTATAATACCATCCTATTCAGCATTATCAACGCTGCAAACGAGTACGTACAAATCGAGTGCTGGCTTCGTCTACACGCTGATCGGGATCATGGAGTAAATTTTGTCCTGCCTCAGTTATGCCCCTTGGGTGTGCCTAAAAATCAGGACTCATTAACGGGAAGAAAATCTGACAAAAAACAGGCAGGTTGACACCCACTTTTGTTTGCCTTTTTAAGTTGAGACCGGACCAGGGAACGTGAGTAAGAAGTTTAATTGAAATCGCTCTTACAGATTTTTCTGGAAATTGAGCCGAATTTGAACATTTTTCGACATTTTAAAGGGGGTTTCTAGGAAAAATGAAGCAAGCATGGAGGAGAATGTTCGAGTTTAAGTTTTCCATAACATAGCAGTGTTATATCTTAAAATAATAGTTTCATCATGCTCTTTCAGAAAATATATACATATAAGTGATTTGGGTTGAAGGTTTTACGACAACTGGTGGCCGAAAAACGGACCCATAGTCTATTCCATGCCGAATGGTAGAATCTCTGGAGTGCACCCTTTAAGGCATAACAGTGGAGTCTGTGCATTATCTCAATGTAGACTCCGTTACGGAGCGGAGATGTGTCATTACGCCAGATTGTTTAATTTTGATTGCCTAGTTACACCTAAAGCGCTATTTTCGGAAGCAGGTGGAAAGAAGACCAGGAGTTCGATTGAAATAATCCACAGTGTGCCCATTAGTATATTATTGAGGTTATTGCATACTGTATTCCATACAGGAGTTATCTCCCCCTGGAATGAGATTTGGGTGGATATTATGGCAGAACGAGGTCCTATCAGAATGATATAAATTTGCCAGTGTAAATTTTCTTTACAAGAGAACCCATTTACAGTCCATAAAGGATGGAATGGATGTATATTATTGAGGTTTTACGAATTATTTCTCAAGTTTCTGAAGTATTTCCCATGTTTCTAGGAGAAAATTTAGTGCAAAATTACCAATAATTTGACTTGGTTACATCTCTTATTTGCATTTTTCCCGCGTTCCTGCTATCATTGGAAAGCGGAAAAGCAACCACGGCCTTCATATTGCCGAATGGATGTCCATTATTAAGAGTAAATGGGTTAATTTTGAGTTTTGTTATCGAAAATCCTGCTAGAGTTGGCAAAAGTGATCAAAACAAAGATGGGGTAGGGGGAAAGTTATCAGTCGGATTTCCCACAATAATATGTATAACTGGCAAGTGTTGTATACCGCCATACTCGCAAACACTCCCAGATTACGATAAATGTGAATAATTAATTTCGAAAAAAACACCCTGCCCCTTAAGGTGGTCCTCCACAGTTTCGTAGTAATGGCCCCGGTCTAATTTCATAATACGATAGACTGCCCTTGTTCTGCTACATCATAATTATTCTTGTCTTCTTAATAGCTTATATCTATAATACCATCCTATTCAGCATATCAACGCTGCAAACGAGTACGTACAAATCGACTGCTGGCTTCGTCTACACGCTGATCGGGATCATGGAGTAAATTTTGTCCTGCCTCAGTTATGCCCCTTGGGTGTGCCTAAAAATCGGGACTCATTTACGGGAAGAAAATCTGACAAAAAACGGGCAGGTTGACACCCACTTTTGTTTGCCTTTTTAAGTTGAGACCGGACCAGGGAACGTGAGTAAGAAGTTTAATTGGAATCGCTCTTACAGATTTTTCTGGAAACTGAGCCAAATTTGAACATTTTTCGACATTTTAAAGGGGGTTTCTAGGAAAAATGAAGCAAGCATGGAGGAGAATGTT
This sequence comes from Hanleya hanleyi, assembly GCA_036873755.1. Taxonomy (NCBI): domain Eukaryota; kingdom Metazoa; phylum Mollusca; class Polyplacophora; order Lepidopleurida; family Hanleyidae; genus Hanleya; species Hanleya hanleyi. The sequence goes on from JAVTVY010046553.1 coordinate 14,436, forward strand.
CGAGTTTAATTTTTCTATAACATAGCAGTGTTATATCTTAAAATAATAGTTTCATCATGCTCTTTCAGAAAATATATACATATAAGTGATTTGGGTTGAAGGTTTTACGACAACTGGTGGCCGAAAAACGGACCCATAGTCTATTCCATGCCGAATGGTAGAATCTCTGGAGTGCACCCTAAGGCGTAACGACGGACGTTGAAGGGCATCACTGCACTTCCAATGAATTAGTGAAAATTCCATGAAAATTTTGAGATAATTCACCAGGGAGTTGAAGCGTTGAGCTTGGCGTTGGCGGTCGTTGCTACAAGATGCCACTTCACACGACGCATTCGGACCAAGGATGGTCCATTTCTATCCCAACACACCTTCCTTCACACCACCAAAATGCCCACTTTGGCTACTACTCCTACTGATGACGTTACCGATGACGTCACAGATGACGTGAACATCCCTCAAATCGTGGTCTGCACCATGAAAGCTACAAGATGACACCCCACACGACGCATTCGGACCAACAGTGGTCCATCTCTACACCAAATACCTCCCTTCACTTCCCCAAAATGCCCACTTTCGCTACTACTCGTACTGATAACGTCGCCGATGACGTCACGGATGCTGTGGACAGCCATCAGATTGGGGTCTACACTCCGAGAGCTACAAGATGACACCTCCTCGACACATTCGGGCCAATAGTGGTCCATCTCTACACCAAATACCTTCCTTCACTGCCCCAAAATGCCCACTTTCGCTACAACTCGCACCGTTGACGTCAACGATGACGTCACAGATGCTGTGGACAGCTCTCAAATCGGGGTCTACACCCCGAAAGCTACAAAATGACACCTTCCTCGACACATTCAGACCAATAGAGGTTCATCTCTACCCCAAACACACCTCCACGCACTCCCAAAATGACCACTTTACTTACTACATCCAACGGCGCATGCGCAGGTTGACGCGACTTGCAAAAAACCCCACGCCATTCTGACTCTACCCTACACAAGCTTCACTTGGACACCTCCCACGACCCATTTGGACACATAGTGGTCCATCTCTACTCCAAACACATCCCCCACATACCCCCCAAATGCCTGCTTTCTATACTACGACCAGACTGCGCATGCGGAGAATATTGAAAATGGTCCAGTCGGATATTCCTTCACGAGAGCTTCACAATAAGACCTCATACGACACCATCGATCCACCAGGGACTCACCTTGACCTCAAAACGTCCACCCAGTATGGACCTATCCCCCTAAGCCAGTATGGGCCTATGGGACTATATACAGACCTACCCGGTACTTTTCAAAAAAAATCACCGCTTAATTTCGAGACCCCTCCCATCGTATTCTACATGGTGAGACGTGAAAAACAAGACCAAACAACCCATATCACAATAAACATGTGTGAGTTTCCCAGTATGGACCTATCTCCCAGAGCCAGTATGGGCATAAACAGACCACCGTGAACTTTTCAAAAAATGTCACCGCTTAACTTCGAGACCCTTCCCATCGTGTTTTTCGTATCGTGACGTGAAAAACAAGACCAAACAACCCATATCACAATGAACATGTGTGAATTTCCCAGTATGGACCTATCTCCGATAGCCAGTATGGGCATATGGGCCTATATAGACTTCCGTGAACTTTTCAGAAAATTTCATCGCTTATCTCCGAGACCCTTCCCATCGTGTTTTTCGTGGCGAGACGTGAAAAACAAGACCAAACAACCCATATCACGATGAACATGTGTGAATTTCCCAGTATGGACCTATCCCCCATAGCCAGTATGGAGCTATATACAGGCCTACCCTGTACTTTTCACAAAATTTCACCGCTTACCTCCGAGATCCTTCTCATCGTGTTTTTCGTGGCGAGACGTGAAAAACAAGACTAAGCAACCCATAGTAACCCCCCCCCCGCTCAAAAAATGACCACCCTCATAGGCAGGCATTTCCCCGTATATTGTATAATACAGGCCCCTATTGTAGAGGTAAAGTCGTGTTCCGCTTTTTATATTTTCGGGAACAAATCCTCATTTTACATACACCCACCCATGACTTGATAGGCAGGCCGCGATAAGCCGGTGGACCGATAATAGCCCTTTTGGCTATGGTTGATAGGAGTTTTTCCCTATTTTAGGGGTAAAGCCCGTGTTTCGCTTTTTTATATTTTCGGGAACAAATCCTAATTTTACATGCTCCCACCCATGACTGGATGGCCCTGGAGGAGAGCGTCACTTTGACACCTCGCTCGATCCAATAGGTCCCAAAACTTCTATTCCCATACTCTGTTTAGGCATTCTCCGTATACATTAACATTGGAAGTCAAAAAGTCAAAAGTCATGTGTATTTGACCTCCCCATGCACGCCACGTGACCTCCACGAAATGTGCATTGCGCAAAAGGTCAATAGGGTCAATAGAGCTCGAAATGCGCTTTTCTACTACGAAATATGGCGTTAGCCGTCTTTTATATACTACTCATATGTTGTATGCATTTGAAGAGCTTGGCTATAGTCCTACAGGAGGTAATGTGCTAACAATATTAAATCCAAATTTCTATGAACTTTGACCTTGAAAAACGGACAAGGTCAGTCATCGTAAATTCTGGCAGGTCAGTGAGGAGATGCATCTGTGATCTAAAATTAGAAATGATAGTTATAAAGTTTGAGGAGATATCGTGCGGATAGCATCAAACTTGTTTGAATTTGGAATGCCTGAGCAGAGGTATAATTGCTTGACATCGTGTAAACAAAGATAACGGAGACGGAGAGACGGACGACGCCTAAGACAATGGTGAACTTAAGTTGACGTCATTGAAATATATTTTATTATTCATATTGCACATAGGATTATGTTATGCAGAATGAGAATTTTTACCGCGAGAGACCGCGTGGCCTGAACTCATCTTTTGTTACATATTTTCCCGTTTATCAACATTTACAAGAATGTGTCTGAATGTGTATAAATCCAAATCTAAGTGGACACACTACTTGATGATGCAAGCTTTATAACTTGTTTTTCGGTGACTTTAGTGCAATTTTGCAACTTTTCCCACTTGCTTACAACCTTATATTGAACTGAATATGGCGAAATTGTGCATGCCATCTTGTAGAATAAAAAACATATAAATTGATACAACTATCAACTAGACTAATTAGCATGTACTTGTACAAGTTGCTAGAAATACTATCCTAAAGCCTATAAATACTGGCACCAGCTTCTGTTCTCACTGTCTTAGCATTACACTTGCAACAATCTGAGATATGTTGGACGTGATGCTTGCATGTTTATCTCAACGGATTATTATATAAACGTGATGCTGTCCTGTCTATCGGTGTCATCTCTTCAGCTGGTGAAAAGTATCTCAATGGATTTGCTGGAGAAACAGCACATGAACAATCATTCAGTTTCCAGCCATATTTCTACTAAAAAACCGCCAGCACAATCGACCACATCTAACGTTTTCGATTACATGTGAGAAGACACGAAGTAAATTTTGTTGGAGATTTTCAGATCTATGTTTAATATTAGGCTGCAGGAATCTGTCATCTGTTTCGTTCAGTGTGTATTTGAAATAAACGGGGAGTGGCCCATACCATGTCATGCTACTACTTAATTGCGTGCTCTTATGTCTGAATCCTCCGTCCACAAGACAAAGTATGAAGTGCACTATAACATTAAATTATATATACACACATGATATGTACATCCACGGACAATGAATGGCATTATGTCGATATGGACGACTTTACATTCTCATTGGATGAATGCGTAGTTTAAGGGGAATATATAATACTGTCTTTTTGCAAATACCATCGGTTTGTGTACATGTACCGGGATATGCGCATTTATGACAAGTCTCTTACCTGATACAGTCTGTGATGTTTCTGAAGCTGCCGTACTACATATCTTCACGAAGCTTTGAACAGCTTGTGTCCGCTTATTCGGCCTGTCCTCATCCCTCTCATACGTGATTGGCGTACGCGTATTCCCATCTGAAACGATAACCATCACCCTGGCAATAATTTCAGAAGGTAAGTGTTCTACTGAAAATCCATTGATAGCCAAGAAAATATGTATTGATATTGTCTAGCCTGGGTAAATCTACTTCGTATTACGAATTTACAATGTGACAGTAGAATATCCGGATGCTACATGTGGCTATACACGTATTTTTATGTCTTAATTGGAGAGCATCTGGGCTCTTTCTGGAATAAAATTATATATCAGGGGATATCAAGAGCATAAAATTAGGGCTTTGAGGCCACAGATTACAGATTCGGTTCAGATTCAGGGAGTAATCACAAGAGATAATGTATAACATGAAGTGACGAAATAATCGCAAGTGATGTTACGCAGGAGCATGAGCAGGTTCAGATTCAGGGTTAGAGCGCAGAGGGTGGAGCAAACGACGGTCGGAAAAAGAGCACTCTCAGCAGGGGTAAGATCAAGAACAGAAAAACCTTTGAAACAGTAAAAATGATCAGGGAGCATTGAGCAAAGGGATGATTCGATGTAGTGAAACATTCGACCAATCAAAATCCTGTATACGATCGCCTTGTTCGATTACGTGATACTCAGGTTATGGAGGGAAAGAATTATCATAACGATGTTATGTCACTCACTATACCAATGGAGATATAGACTATACATCATATATTTACATAGACGCTACTGAAAGGATGAGAATAAGGCACAGTGGCTTGGTTAGCAGTTGGTGTCTTCATTGCATGTTATTATGCCTCATGATGGCCAGATTATGACAGGAAGTAAAACACAAATAGGCAAAATGAATAACTATTACCCGGAATGGCGACAATAAGACCGGCTCGTCACGTACGCGTGCAAAGCACGTGTACAACGACAGTGACTGCAGTGCCGGGCCAGAGCAGTGCAGAGTGCAACACGAACCAGCGCGGAAAATAGAACACATTCCTCAGTTGAAGGCTCGAAATGGGGGTCATATCAAGAAAATGTCGCACCAAAGTTGATGTGATAACATGAAAACAACTTAATTCAACGACAGTGAACACTTGTCAGTGAGTATTCATTCAGAATCGGGCAAAATCACAATAACTTCGTAGGCCTACAACACCGTCGAAGCTACAGACAACAACAACCATGCACGCACGACCGGTAAATTTGAGTCCGGCTATAACTTATCGTAACCATTCGATTTTGCTTGATCAAAATTGTGCTATTTGAGTAGACATGGACGAAATCAAGGCGAATGCAGATTTTATTTTAAATGAGAATATTCTGTGCAAAGACAACCCCCGTCATGAACCACGGAGGTCAGCGAGAAACAAGCGCGTCAGTCTTGCCCGAGTGTAGACTGCTTGGGGGGACAAGCCAGACTCGGCACAGGATCGACCGTGCTTTTCTGCCGAACGGGAGGGGGGTCGGGG
>JAVTVY010046554.1:0-21585 GCA_036873755.1 Hanleya hanleyi
ACGCCGTTTCTATGAAGAGATACATTACCGCAGTAGTATAGGCCGACAGGCAAAGTGATTTACCACTCTCAGCCCGACCACCGACCCCTTATGGAAATGTTTCAAACGCCGCTAAAAGACGCTCTTCGCCAATTTCGTGATCCTTACATGGAAGATGCACCAAAATTACCAATACAAAACACAGCATCAAACAGACCAGATCCTTCGAAAATATGTTCCCTGAAATATTCGGGTCATTCCGGATGGCTTAAAGATTTATGACTTGAAACCGCCAACAAACACTCCACAGAAATGGAGTACTGACATGACTGATCAGGAGACATTCTCGGATTTAAGACCTGGTGACAGGGGGACGCACCGCCCCCTCCCCCTACTCCTTGCCTCCGCACTGGAGGATGTGTTCGGGTAATGATAACATTTGCAGAGAATCGGCCTATTTATATAACAATAAATATTTTTACAACTAATCTTTACATAATTTGTGACGAGACGTATTTTCCACAAAATACTTAAGTTTTAGAACCCAAGCAGCTGAACTCGCGGATCAGTACACAGGCTCTGCTTTACTTTCCAAGGTCTCGCATGCATGCAGATTAAGAGATAGAACAGCGACCAAAGAAACTATCCAAGTAGCTGAACTGACGGATCACTGAACACAGGCTCTGCTTTACTTTCCAATTAGGTAAAACAATTGAGCCTAAACTTGCCATACACATTGTCCATCATTTCACGATGGAGGGGATGTTTATGAATTGGTACACAACTGGAGTGGATGAAGCATGGCAAGGAAAGAATAATACATATCGGAAGGAAATACCAGGCGAGCTCTTAGGTAGCCTTGCTGTATATGTAGGCCTACATTTTTCAATCGATGTCAAATCCTCCTACATATATGTATGTAACATTGACACATTTTGTGTCTAAAAAAAATTAACAAAGAGTACGGTCAGTCTGTCACTTCATTCTTCCGATCACAGAAATCCTTGTATTTTAAATACTTGATACATTGAGAAAGTGACATTGTGCCGTGCACCCAAAAAAAAGAGAAATCCTTCTAGTTTTTATATTTTAAATAGTTGATAAGTTGGAAATGTTGAATTGGATCGGTTGGATCATTCTGCCGTGATAAAAAAAAAGACTAATTAAATAGTTGATCAATTGAGAAAATTTAATTGGGACATTCTGCCGTGATAAAAAAAACGAGTACAAGGCCATAATTTTCATTGTGCCATTCTGCCGTCTTCCCCAAATAAGGGAGACTACGGTCATTCTGCCGCTTCATTCTGCCGGCCACAGTAATAGTCCTATTTGTAAATACTTGATAAATTGAGAGAGCTTCATTGTGCCATAGTGCCGTCGCCAAAATAAAAGAAGGCCTACTCGACCACGATTTTCATTCTGCCATTCTGACGTCTCCCCCAAAACAGACAGCATACGGCCATTCTGTCGCTTCATTCTGCCGGTCACAGAAATACCCCTTGTTCAATGTCCATGTATCACGGTCTCCAACCACCACCACCCACCCACCCACTCACCCTATTAAAGTTGAATGCCATTGGCGTAAACGCCAATAAGGAGAGGATATCTCTCTCGTGCTTTCTTACATGAAGTATGGACCCTTCCGCTTGTCTACTTTAGTGGAAATGTACCACAGGTATCTGCCTGTGGGTGTCAGAAAAACTACTTACAGGGCCGAAATATTTTGGTGATAGAATAACAATTTAAAAAGAATATGGCCAGTATTCAGTAACAAAATCTCGCTTTCTGATACCATCAAAGCCACTTCAGAATTGAATAAAATGCGAGACGCACATTTCCAAGAGGATTTTCAGAGTCTGCTGGCGAAAGATGTCACAGGCGATGAGGAAAGTGTGTACAGTTCTATACATACAGCAGTCGGGATTCTGCGTCAAGTCATACAGGCAATTGATCGGACAAATGAATACCCTGCCTCGAATGAAGTACGATTGCGGGCGTCAGAAGAATTTGTACCCAAACAGTTAGCAGTTGCCATGAGGTGACTCACTGACAAGGATGCCTTTGAACCAGCGGGTCCGGAATAGGCTACATTGGGTGATATCAAACGGATGATATCCCTGGCTGAGTTTGCTATCTTCACCTTCAAAGAGTTATGAATCCATTATGACTTGCTGCTCAAATGCATCACGAGTACTGAAAGATGGCTATTATGGATACGCTAAAGTCATGGATTGTGTATATCCTACGATGATCTTCGCGCCTTCATGAGATCAGCTGCAAAAGAACAAATGGACAAGAACACTTATGTAAACATCCCTCCAGAAATCGTTCGCATTCCAAAAACCTTCGCAGCGCCCTGAGCAGCCGAGGATAGAAAAAACAGCAGAAAAACATAAAACTTGCAAAGTTTTGGTAAATTTCTTTCATAGATATAATTACGCCTGGTTTAAGATACGAATATTGTGGGTCATTAGCTCTTTAGCACATCAACAGCTTTCAAGTTGACACCCATCTTTAAACAGTAGCTCTGGTAAGATAGTTAAGACAATCCACTACGGATTGCAAAAAAAAACACTAGATGTGCAGAATTCACTTTACTTTCGCAATTACCCTGGCTATATTCCTTTACTTGCAGAACAACACCATCACTTTCGGGGATATATCATAGATTCTTGTCAGGATTATGCCTCGTGCGTTGTTGCCCCTGCCACTAGACACGAGTATCGCAGACCAGGTCGTCCCATTGTGGATCGGGTACAATGCTCAGCTTTCGGGGTCAGCAGACTTGGCGACTGTATTTACTACCATGATCAAGTGCAAGATGACTAATCGCTTGGGACGGAAGGTTTTTGTCCAAACCATGGATCAGCAACTATTCGCTGTTGCTCAGCAGGTTCAGTGGGCAAACCCTCTGCTCTTCCAAAACACGGTTTTGCGACTCAGAGGCCTCCATAGAGCATGTTGCTTCATGACAACAGTGAGTAAACTATAGGGTGCTGGAGGTCTGTGTGATCTACTTGTGGACTCGCAGCCAATACCGTTTCCCAGACGCTATAAGGTAGCAGTACAACAGGGTCGGCCATGGCTTAACACTGGCACCTGAAGCATTGATGGTACACTACATTCGAGGTTTCCTCAAGTGGTGCCCTACTGAAAATGCCTACTTGTTTGGGAGCAACTAGAGAGAGCCCAGTCAACATTTTCCAACGGAGATACTCGGTCTTGTGCTGAATCAGTGACCAATCTGGAGTCGGTGCTATCTGAACATATCCTCCCACTGCTGAAGAAGTATGAGGAATGGGGCTGTGCTTAGTTCCCAACGGATATCGAGAAAGCGGAGATTATGACCAAGCATTCCGATTGTTGGTATCTGATATACATGATGATCTTGTCAAACATGGCAAAGCCTTCCGCTTGTCTACTTTAGTGGAAATGTACCAGAGGTATCTGCCTGTGGGTGTCAGAAAAACTACTTACAGGGCAGAAATATTTTGGTGATAGAATAACAATTTAAAAAGAATATGGCCAGTATTCAGTAACAAAATCTCGCTTTCTGATACCATCAAAGCCACTTCAGAATTGAATAAAATGCGAGACGCACATTTCCAAGAGGATTTTCAGAGTCTGCTGGCGAAAGATGTCACAGGCGATGAGGAAAGTGTGTACAGTTCTATACATACAGCAGTCGAGATTCTGCGTCAAGTCATACAGGCAATTGATCGGACAAATGAATACCCTGCCTCGAATGAAGTACGGTTGCGGGCGTCAGAAGAATTCGTACCCAAACAGTTAGCAGTTGCCATGAGGTGACTCATTGACAAGGATGCCTTTGAACCAGCGGGTCCGGAATAGGCTACATCGGGTGATATCAAACGGATGTACCTCTCCCTGGCTGAGTGTGCTATCTTCACCTTCAAAGAGTTATGACTCCATTATGACTTGCTGCTCAAATGCATCACGAGTACTGAAAGATGGCTATTATGGATACGCTAAAGTCATGGATTGTGTATATCCTACGATGATCTTCGCGCCTTCATGAGATCAGCTGCAAAAGAACAAATGGACAAGAACACTTATGTAAACATCCCTCCAGAAATCGTTCGCATTCCAAAAACCTTCGCAGCGCCCTGAACAGCCGAGGATAGAAAAAACAGCAGAAAAACATAAAACTTGCAAAGTTTTGGTAAATTTCTTTCATAGATATAATTACGCCTGGTTTAAGATACGAATATTGTGGGTCATTAGCTCTTTAGCACACCAACAGCTTTCAAGTTGACACCCATCTTTAAACATTAGCTCTGGTAAGATAGTTAAGACAATCCACTACGGATTGCAAAAAAAAACACTAGATGTGCAGAATTCACTTTACTTTCGCAATCACCCTGGCTATATTCCTTTACTTGCAGAACAACACCATCACTTTCGGGGATATATCATAGATTCTTGTCAGGATTATGCCTCGTGCGTTGTTGCCCCTGCCACTAGACACGAGTATCGCAGACCAGGTCGTCCCATTGTGGATCGGGTACAATGCTCAGCTTTCGGGGTCAGCAGACTTGGCGACTGTATTTACTACCATGATCAAGTGCAAGATGACTAATCGCTTGGGACGGAAGGTTTTTGTCCAAACCATGGATCAGCAACTATTCGCTGTTGCTCAGCAGGTTCAGTGGGCAAACCCTCTGCTCTTCCAAAACACGGTTTTGCGACTCAGAGGCTTCCATAGAGCATGTTGCTTCATGACAACAGTGAGTAAACTATAGGGTGCTGGAGGTCTGTGTGATCTACTTGTGGACTCGCAGCCAATACTGTTTCCCAGACGATATAAGGTAGCAGTACAACAAGGTCGGCCGTGGCTTAACACTGGCACTTGAAGCATTGATGGTACACTACATTCGAGGTTTCCTCAAGTGGTGCCCTACTGAAAATGTCTACTTGTTTGGGAGCAACTAGAGAGAGCCCAGTCAACATTTTCCAACGGAGATACTCGGTCTTGTGCTGAATCAGTGACCAAACTGGAGTCGGTGCTATCTGAACATATCCTCCCACTGCTGAAGAAGTATGAGGAATGGGGCTGTGCTTAGTTCCCAACCTTCCTGTTCTGGGTCATGTTCCTTCACACCATCTTAATATTACTCGGCATTGCAAACGGTTTATCGCATTGGAGACTGGAGATTGCATCTGCAAACGGTTTATCGCATGCTGCCTTACTCGTGCAACAGGAACAACTATTCGCAGTGGACAGCCATCTATCTGCTCAGTATGCTGGAAATTCCAGATGGCATCAAGACTGCTTTTGAAAGCGGCCAGTTCTCTGTCCGGCAGACCGCTGGTAGATTCAATGGAATCTGGACAGATTTAGGTACAGAGAAAACCATTATCCGAAATGCGAAAAGTGGGAGTGGCATCATAGGCCTTACCAGGAAAATGCCTGCCTTGGTTAGATGGACCCTGACCCGCCATCTACTAAGTTTCTATGCCAAAACCATGAAAGAGCGTAGTGGACTAAAATCAAAGGAGTCGTTTCGTGCCCATGAACAACTTAGTCCGGCTATCATGACTCGTGATGAAAAAGATGTCAAAACCTTGATCGATCATATGACCAACCCCTTTGAAGGGGATAGTCATCCCGAGAAAACCCTTGTCAACATTGCTGTATGTGAGTGCCGAAGTACAAAAGTCGCCGTTGAAGGCTATTGAGAACGGACGAGAGCAGTGTACGAATCACTGTCATCCGCATCGAAATATGGTCTGTATGGCGCCATCGCAAAATCAGGCTTGCTCACGTTCTCACATATGACAAAGAAAACAGCAATGACATGTGAGGGGAAAACCGTTAAGGTTAAGATCAATTCTGAGTTGGTATTCCGCAGAGCCTTGACCATTGCCAGGAACCGATATCTAACCATGGACTTCCTGCTGCAGTACCCAATAACAGCAATACCAACATCGTTATCCCTCAAATGGTCAAATGCGGAAGACAAAGAAAGACGATCTGGCCCATAAGCTGGAGAAGAAGGTTGAAAGCGAATCGTCGTTGCCACGAGTATCTTCATCTGACACTGTCATCCAGTCTGTGAATGGTGATCAGTTTCAAACCTTTGATGATCTCGCGAAAGCATACCTCCAAGGCCTGTTCAAGTGTTTTGTTGTGACTAACTTTGTTGTAGATGTGTTCGACAGGTATGTCAAAGAAGAATCTGTCAAACAAGGCGAACGACTGAGGCGACAGGCAACAGAGCCTACAGTATCAAGTCATTGGTGGAAGACTCGTTCCAAAATGGAGGAAAGGACATTGCACGCTATTGCGGCCTTTTGGCCCCCTTTTCAACTTTTACCAGTCCGACCATTACAAATCACGTGACTTCAGTGAGATTGGGTGGACTGCCAAATATCTTACAAGCGCTGACGCATGAGTAAGGCCACACTGTTCTCAGTCAGCGTTTCACATTAATCTGGCGAGAACAGTTTAAACTTCATTAATCTAAAAAAAAGTTGATTGGTCGATGGCAGATCGTTACATGTTGATAGTGTTAATATTTGCACCAGCTATGTATATATTATATCACGACGTGTACCACGAAGATCAATGAAAACATAATATCATCCAACAATAATGCGACATCTTCTATCTTCCGCTTCCTACTTCTACCAACTTGATTCCCCATCCTGTACAGTAATGTCGAGATTTCATCAGCATCCATGTCTGTGAAATGTCGACGCAATGTCATTACATCCGCCGATTCGCTCATCTTTTTTTCATTCGAGATGCTTGGAGCAACATCTACAACCGTCGCGATCCAACACACCTTGCCGCAAAAAAAAATCCAATCGAACCGAGCCAGGCATCACCACAAATCTAAACCTACTCCACTTGCAAAGAGTACACCGTCGGTGACTTTTGGCGCACGATACTACTGGCAATGTTATTACTTTGGAGACTTCTTGCTTGGCACCGCCAGACGTTCCTTCAGCTAATAGGGCTTGGTGTGTCGTAGTATCAATCGGACATCCAGTTCTCTTCTGAATGGTAAAACCTCTGTCGGCATGAGTTGCAAATCAAACAAGCATGCGAATGCGGTATATTACCTCAGTCTGAGTGCTCAACAGATATTTTGCGCATTTGGCCTTTTTTTCTTCGCTTGTCACGGCATGCACACACCGACAATACCATTGTCGATTTCACCTTTATTTAGCCTGATATAGAATCGTATATGTTTCAAGCTTACAGATAGAAGTTACATTTATAAACTCCCACTTAAGTACAATATCCTTGCTTTATTTGCAGGTAAATTAGTTATTTTCATACTGAGCTACTTTTATAACGGTACACATATTCGTAAATGCACAGAAAAATAATATCTTCACAATTCATATTATTTTTCTAGTAGTGGCTACTATATTTATGTAAATAATAACTGTGTTCTTTCTCGTGTTCTGAATCTGCATCGAAGTGGGGGACGGGAGTGACAATAAATTATGACGAGAAAAAATACGGTCAGCCTTTTATGGGATTCGAACCCGATCGAGACCTGCAGGAAGTTAAAAAATAGCGCGCTCTTATCCATTACACTACCGCGCAATGCGACAGCCGTGCTATTCTCAATTATCCCATTTAATGTTCAGCACTCCACGTGAAAGAATACATCTAATAAAGTTTTAGTTTTACATATGAAGCCAGTCGAGAACCAAAAATCATCTTTGGACAACTACTAAGTATTGACTCAACAAATATTTTTTTGTAAAGTTTGTTTTGGTTCTCGGCTGGCTTCATATGTTTATAGAGAAAATAAGGTAGTTATTTTACCCCAAAACAGACGATTTTGCAAGAATACACTTCTTCAATGGGTTGATATTCAAGAACGCCAAGACCTAGTGCCTGACGATTACTCTGAACATACGACAAAATAATATTCTTTAAGCTAACGGAAAATTTCTTTCGTACTCGATATTTCATTTTGGCACTCCAAACCGCGCCTCATGGGGGCCAAATCCTCATCAAACCGCGCCAGGTCCTTTCTCAACAACTCAGAAAATAAAGCAGCCCTGGCAGCTTTCCTGTCTCAGTATATGGCCGAAAAGTCACATTTCTCATTAAAAATATCTATGTGAAATTTGGCAACACAATATATCAGCAGCATATAGGTATTCCAATGGGTACTAATTGTGCACCCCTGTTGGCTGACCTGTATCTGTTCTCTTATGAATATGACTATGTGCAGGCGCTTTCAAAAACCGATCCATTCAAAGCCCGTTCCTTCTCATTCACCAAACGCTATATAGAGGATCTTCTCGCTGTGGATAATCGCTATATAAATGACGCAGTGAAGGATATATATCCACCTTCACTGGATTTGAAGGAAACTACAGATAGCCCTACAGGCACATCATATTTAGATCTCTATCTCTATAAAAATGAAGCGGGCATTCTCTCTCGTCGACTTTATGACAAAAGAGATGATTACAATTTCGACATCGTAAACTATCCCTTTCTGGACAGTAATATTCCAGTGGGACCTGCATATGGCGTATACATATCTCGCTTAGTAGCATTTGCTAGATCCTGTGTTAAATGTGACGATTTTAATCAACGTCACAAAACATTGTTGCAGAAACTTATAAAACAGGGCTATTCCATCAAACGCCTCTACTCAAAGTTTCTCAAATTTGGCGATACATATCGCATGCTGATGGCAAAATACGAACGTAGCGTGCAAGATCTACGGCGCTACGTTTTGTAACTTGTGTCTAATTCCGCTTAACCCGGGGCTAGGGGCCGTATGAACCCATGTACTTCAAGATCCTCATGGTGCTCATATGAACAGTCACAATCAAAGCGTGACTGAGATACATCATTCTTTAGATGACGACTTTACAACGAATATTATGGATTAAGAATACTGATCAGCGATACGGATTTGATATTTTTGGAACATCATGATGTCTTGCCGGCATCATTGAAAACTCTTGACCACTTCTCTCTTGCAGGAAACAAGCCTATGTTTATGTATACTATGATTGTCTTTTTGAATTTGGTGCTAATACTGTTATATGGAATATGGAATAGGTCTTTGGATTATGGACGCGGATATTCTCTAATGGACGACGGCTGAATTATGAATGACGGACTAGACGAGTACAAAATTTACATTTGATAACACAATTGTAAAATGTTTGACCTTACAACATGCTGGGAACGCTAACGACTTGTTCTTCACACACGAAGAGGCAGACACCAGGATGCTATTGCATGCCATGGATGCTGGCCATACCTTTCAGAGGAATGAAGTAATGAGTCGTATTATTGTCCAGGCAACCGATACAGATGTTATGGTCCTGTTGGTGCACTACTTTGCTCAAATGAGCATCAACTTCTCAACTTTGGATGGCACTAGGTCATACTACATCAAATGCAGACACACGAAGATATCTCCGCGCAATCTGCACTGCAATAGGCGAGATATTCTGCCAAATTCTTTCTGCACTTCACTGTTTGAAAGGATGCGATTCCGTGTCGTCTCTATTTGGCATTGGTAAGAAGAAGATGTTCAAGTTGGTTGAAGACGAGGGAGCTCGTAACCATGCAGACCATGTGACAGTGGGTGGAAATGATGAAATGGCAGGTCTGAAAGCTGCGGGGAAATTCGCTATAAACTTGTACGAGCCACGTCCATAAAGTTAGACCGCGGTTCGCAGTTCGTTATTCGGGACCATGAACGTGTACGAGCCTAAGTCTCACCAAGGCCACACAACCCTCAACTAACAGAGAACCAAACTTGCCCAAGCGAACGAGTGGCCATTGCCTGAACTATCTGCAACCAAACCCAGCTTCATAAAACATATTTTGAAAGCTTCCTGGCAATCACGAGTCTGTGTCTCATCCCAAATAGCGAAACCAAACGTCGTATCGCATGTTGGCAATGACTGGGGAAAAGAAACCGGATCAGGATATATTGTCCCCAAGTTCTTCGCGGGGTCATCTGCGGCTGAGATTAGTGATGATCTCCTATGATCATGTTCCAGCAAGAAAAACACATGTGGCGAAGACTGCACTTGCTATGAAAGTGAGCAATGCTATTGCCCCAGCTTATTCATGAACACCCGATCTAGTCCACTAGTGTTATATAGTGAGTGTTGAATTTGATTACACGGGTTAACTACGTAACATTGAATGTCAACGCAATCTTCCGTGCAATATAAAAATAATGGTTGGTTGTAATTTTGAAACGACCCCCAGAATACGGCGAATGTTCAAAGAAAGAAACTTTCGTTCCTAGAATAACATTCGTCATGGTCTTTTAATCCTGCCTGGTCATTGAAATAAATATTTGATACCAATTAAATGCGTTTCGTTCGGATCTAGTCTAATAGTGACTAATTGAATTGTAACTTTGAATCGGCCTCCTGAAAGACATCACATTATCAATCTACCTACACTTCAGACCAGCTGAAAGGTTAGTGTTAGCGCACCAACGGCGCGCAAACGAAATGCGCCAACACAAAGGTATAGCGCGCCAATGCCCATGATTATCGGCTGGCCATTGTTCTAACTCTGTTGAATGTAGTCCGTCGACATGATTGAACACAGGCCGCGCGCTATCAGCACGGTCAGACAATGGCCAACATTTCATATGTGTTAATGTATACTTCCTGTCGAACAGTATAACGGATGTTATATTGTCAGCAAGAAAACAACACTGTAAAGATAAATCATCTCGTTAAGTTTGGCGTAAACAAGTGGAGAATATAAACATAACAGTGCATTCTCTCTCTGACGGGGTAAAGCGATATCCCGCTTTCGTCCAACAAAATTCGCGTCTGTGTCTCATTTAAAAAGAAATGAAATGGCATTAACTTATTGTTTAGGTAGAAATCTCTGTTATTGTTTCTTTTTTGTTATTTAGCTGGAACGATGGATGTGTGGGCCATAAATACGTGTTAATTCTTATTTCCTCATCGGAAGTTTCGTGTGCAACCTTTAACAGTCGGGCGATAACGAATAAAGAGCATATACAATTATTTGTCATTCTCTGTAAGGGGCTAATTGATCTTTTGAGTTTCTGTGTATATTTTGGTTAGGCGGTTGTAACAAGACAAGCCAAAGAGACAGCTAGTCTGACCGAGCACTGCATGTTGCCCCGATTATGACCTCGACTCGCCCGTGTGTCTGAATTTATACGAAGCTGTATTCATTTGAAATGTTACGTTCAACCGTTTTACTGGCCGTTCTGAAAGAGGAGGCGGCCTTCGCAATTTGCACACACCAACGTTTTATGAATTCTGATAATATATTTAGGCATACTTTAAGCTATCTTTGGCGAAACTTTTTGTTAATGAAGATTATTCGTAGTCTCATCCGAATGTTCACAAGACGGCCGAGTTTCCTTGGAGCGCAAACAAAAAATGATTGATAATCATTTACAGCATTCTTATTGAAGAAGTCAAATCTTCTATATATTTTTTTAATTACTTAGCCAGTAATTTAAACTGTAGAATAGATTGTGTTCTTGCCGTACACCGCCAGAGGGGAACTCTTTGAAAACAATTCAGTTTTAAGCGGTGACGGCTGTTAGCACGCAATCCGGCAAGCGCCCCAACGGGGAACCTTTGTTTACCGCCGACATGCTTACAATGGTTCAGTGGTTTGACCGGACTATATTCTACCGGCGCGTGGCGGCAAGGGTCACATCATGGTGGGTGTAATAAGTCTTGGTGATTAGGCCAGCACGTTGGCGCGCCATCAGTGCGTAAACCCTGTTCACTAATTGGAAGATTAAGCTGATCTGCACTGTAGAACTTTTGCCTCTGCCCCGAAGATTCATTTTATTTATTATTTTCATTGTGCAGTGTCTGAGAAAAGTTGTTTCAGCAATGTGTGCTGACAAACATGGGAAGTCCCTTTTCCCATGTTTTGCCAGAGTTCAGATAGCTAATTCATGGTGCCAAGATCATTCATGGTTAAAAAATTATTTGGAGATCATATATTTATTTCTTCAGCAAAAAGAATTAACAATTCACCTGTCCGCTTGTTATGAACTCGTATTTCATATAGAATACATTGTACCCAACTAAAAATATAAATAAAAGTAATATCTGCCCGCCCATTTCCCCTTCCTGGTGAGCAGGTGATGATAACGAAACTTAATGAGTTTATTGAACCTGATCATTAACTTTACTTTCTGAGCAAACTTAAAATTGAACCTCATTTTGTGAGCTGCATCCCCAATGTGACAACTGGCATAAATCCACTCACCGTTTTACCAGAACCAGTCTGGGCACAACCCATCAAGTCTCTGCCCGCTAGAATAACAGGAATCGAGTATTTCTGAATGGGAGTAGGCTTCTCATAATGGGATTTTTTAACGTTCTCTAAAAATCTTGGATATAGACCAGCCTCTTCAAAAGTTTTTATGGCTGGTACCACATCTAGACCAGTACACTCAACGGGGATGGCATCGTATTTATCAAAGTTGATACCCTTCTCAATGGACTTGAAAATCTGTGACTCGTCTTCTGTTGGCTCCGGTGGTATATAGATTTCTGGAAGGAGAAAAAAATATGTATGAAAGCAGAACCAAAAACAAGGGTAAGTGGAAACAGAAAATTTTAAGGGAGACGGGTGTAGGAAGGTTCGAAAAGACCTTGTGGTCTAAGGTGCTTCGCTGTTGACCGATAGCCTCACACCACTGAACCGGCATGGGTTCGAGCCCTGCTGCAGCATGTGTGAAAGTTTGCCAGTCACTTGCCGATGGGCTGTGGTTCTCTCCGGGTACTCCGGCTCCCTCCACCAACCAAACTGGCTGTCACCTTGTGAGTGAAATAACCCGAGTGTGACATTAAACCAAACCCCCCCCCCCCCCCCCTTCCTCGGTCACATGTAGAAACCAGGACTCCTCAGACAGATACCAGAATAAACTTGGTTAGAAATTGAACTCCTGACCCAAGTAGGTCCCCAAATTAATACTTATTGTTGCAATGATTACAACATACGATGTCATACATTATTATTTTTATCCTCTAACACTTGGTAAAATATGAAACTTCTGTTTTCTTTTAGCATGCATTGGTCAAGAATGATGAATTTTCTACCATCTCTTGGAAAAATTACCTATCTGGCAGAGGCGAACAAATCTGTCACTTTCATAGAGCATATCCTCCAATGGATGCTCCCAAAGAGGCCATCAAAGATGATACTATGCAAGTAATTGCAACAGCTGAATGATAGATCTTATAGAATACCAATTGTGAAGAAGGAAATAACCAATTGACAAGACTCGCATGCTCGATGACTGGTACAGGCAGTCTAACCTACCTCATGTCCGGGCACAGCATTTTCAAAAGAGCTAGAGAGTGAGTGAATATAATTTAACTTTGCTTTCAACACTATCAATCATCTCACAACATTTGGTTCTTATTCCTTTTAACACCCGGGAACCCCAAAGGATAAGCTCTTCGAGGAGACGAGGCCTTTTCTTACCATAACCTGGAGTGTGCACAACTGCACGACGACACCCCAAGTCAATCCCTGAAAGCCCCACATTACTGTCAGTGCAGAAAATGAAACTGCAACAGGTCATTACAACATACACCAAGGTTACAACAGTGACCTAGGGCCAGTGCAAATTAATTCTATGTTTCTCGTCACAATATTTATCGAAATCAATGAGCGAGGACAAAATACACAACTGGAGATAAAAACCCAGAATGCAACTCTTTTGAAACTGTCAGAAAGTGGTGCACTATAGTTCTATTTGTGAAATACTAGCTATTTTTCAATTATTAAGTGGAGACGCAGGTTGCCGTATCAGGGCTGAACAATAAAAAAAATTGAAAACGAGATTTTGTATTTTTTACGTCCATGTGCCCAAATTTCACATAAATAAAGTTATTGACTGAAAAAATCATTGAAAATAGTTCAATTAATACCTAATTACTCGTGTTGTTAGACTGTCTCTGTCATTATTCGCCTAAAACCGCTAAAAACGGCAAGTTTTAGTCGTTGACAACAACCATTTCCAGTTCCAGATCGTTGGCGTTGTTGCTGCATATCGTTGGAAAGCGGAAGTTCCAGGTTGTAACGTGAATTTGGGTTAGATCGGCAATCTCCGCCTCTTCCCAAGAGAAGATACAGTAGAACTCTTACGAAGCTCATCATCATACGACTCGGGGTCTCAGAAAGATGCTTTTATGGCGAAGGCTCATTACCATATCACTTCCGTGGATAGCGGAGCTTCTCGAGTGACGTCAATTGGAGTCTCTGAGCATGCGCACTCGGTCACTTTCTTAGCAACCGCTCAGAGTGAAATGGCTGCTGTTTGATCGCTTCAACTGTTTGAAGCAATAAATCATGCCCATGCACAATTTTTGTATCATTTGAACGCGTCAAGTTGTCAAGCAAATAGTAGAAAGGACTCGTGGCTGTAGAAAACGAATAAAACTACAGTTTTTACACTCCAAAGCGCCACTTTGATGGTGTACAGCCAACCATTTGGCTAGCAAATGTTTATGGCCCATTTTCTCTAAAATCAGTTTTTCGGCCGATATCGTTTCTAAGGAAAAATCGTTTGCGGCTATTTATTTATGCATCTTCAAGAAATATTCCTATGATATGTACACACATTATTGAATGGTTTTCTGTGGGAAATTATGTTATGTGGATGTTACCTGGATGTTGCAGCAATTTCTTTCAATAAAAAGTATTATCAACTTTGTAGTTGTGTAAATTAATGATTATGACCACAATACCATATAAAAAATGTTCTAATAATTTGCATACACACTCAGTGATGTAAAATATAAATGTTTGGTGCAATCAAAACACAAAACACATGATTTTTCCTCATAACGTTTATTGAAAATGTCCTAGGTGGCGCTGCTGGTGTAGTTCTAGTCACGTGGCCACCCTGAAAATTTGCATACAATCATATTTTATCAATACCTGTACAAAATTTCATGGTCCCAGGTTTAGCAGAACCGGAGATCCAGCATATAGTCAAGTAGCATCTCCCCTTAATTAGAAGATTTTGGAATGTTTAGCATATTACACATGTATTTGAAGCTATTTTTCAAATATAGGTTGTCTTTAGGTTGATGTATCATTCGTGTTTTTATTTTGAGATTTCCAGAAAATCAATGAAGTATCTATTAACATTAGGGTCTCAAGCAAAAAACAATGAGGGAGGTGACAAGAAACATAGAATTAGTTCGAAATGGCCCAAGCATTGTGCTCGGAAAGATGTATTGTGGATCTAGCTTGCTGCCCAGATTATGAGACATGCTAGGAGAACTCACCTGTTTTTGGCTTGTCACCATCTTGATTATTGGGACAGTCACGGGCCATGTGACCTGCTTCATCACATTTGTAGCAATTTCCACCACCTGGACAAAGTAAATGAAATGTGTACAGCTGCCAGATAATCATCAGTGAACATGCATCATTGACATGGAGCTCAGAAGACGGTGAGATGATAAACTTTGCTATAAGCATGATAAGGGAAAGCTTAACAATAGAATGGGTTGTAATTTAAACAGTTTCTACTCTGTGGATTTGTTCCAACATGTAATTCAGACACAACTAATTAAATATGGGAGCAGTTAACAGAATGACAGCTATGTGATTAAGATACATGTAACTGTACATAAGAATGGAAGATTAGAACTATTATTTTTGTTCTTACCACCGCCTCGCCCTCCTGAACTCTCTGCATTGGGACAATCTCTGGCCATGTGACCAGTCTCTTGACATTTGAAACAGGCACGGTCTGAAATCAACAAATTATAATCCAGTGAACTCCTCAAACTAAACAAAAAACCTTTGCAAGATAAATGAAAACCTGAGCAGTTCCCCCGACATTGAAACAATTGATTCAGCACCCACCATGGAGAGCAATCCCAAGTGACATCCAGTGGCAAGGTACACACAATTACTGAATTTGTCCTAATCCGTTAAGGTTTTCAGAAGTTATTGTCAGGAAACGTATGTGTTGGCTTGTTCTGTTTCAGACATGAAAAATCTGAAAAGATGACTTTTCAAAAACGATACCACCCACTGTTTTAGACTACTATTCTAGCTGACCATGATTGTGGCTTCTCCCAGTTCGGGGGACATCTTGCCTCAGTCAAAATCATTGCCTCTCGCAGCGTGACAATTTAACATCTGGTTTTTTGCTGCTATCCATCAGATTAGAAACAAATCTAGAAACTAGATCAGACATTTGAGGTGGCACTCCTGGAACGGACACTTCACACTCTGAAACACACCATACTCAAACGTATTCGGCTATGTTCTTTTCACCTACCTCCACCGCCACCACCACCACTTCCTGCATTTGGACAATCCCGTGCCATGTGACCGGTCTCTTGACATTTGAAACATGCACGGTCTGAAACCAAAAAGGGAAACTGAGAAAGGAATTGAAATCACTGTGTAATAATGTAGACCAGCTGCTGTGTACAAAATGTTGAAAGATCCAGCAATGACATTGAATATGATTATACATAGATCATCTGAAGACTGCACATACCCGGACTGAAATTCGTCAAAATGAGTGCATGCCATCACGCGAACCGGTTCAGACTACAAAAACTTAATTTTCCATGTTCTGTTACCAACTAATTTCTGAGATATAGCATATGAGGCAAAACAGCTGCATGCAAGCTTTGGCAGATATAAAATGGAAAAGAACACAACAAACATCAAAACAAAAGAAGTGCAGTGCTGTTAAATTTAAAATCTTGACCTAAAAAAAATGACTTCTAAAGAAATGGGTGTTCTCAACGTAAAGGGGTCGACGGCATTGTTGTTGTTGTTCATGACAGGTCTCATGTATGCAATGTCTCTGAGGAAAGGAGTGAATAGAATTTAACGTCGCTTTCAAAATATTTCAGCTATATCACGACGAACCAACTAAGCACCACCCAGCCCAGTTGTGTTCCTGCTACTTCAAAGAAGAAATCTTTGAAGCAGCATGGAACCAGACACCCTCCATCCACCCTATAAAACAATGAAGACAGCGCACAAGACACAGACAGGACGCTTACATGGTGCAATAAAGACAAGTGATATTACAGTGCTAGACATCACATTATCAAGTTCCTGTTGCTTCTCAGCAAAATGCATTGAAGCAACAGGAACCTGAACCCACCCAACCACCCGCTCTGAGGAAACGATCAATTTTTATTTTCATAAATTTCATACCGCTTGATTCTACTTCTCCTGATATGCGGTCTCAGGGAAAATTGTTTGTCATTCTAATTATGAACGAATCCAAATCAAATTCATCCGCTAAATAATATCAAAATGTCTCCGGTTTTCATTTTCCCCCTCGTGTACTTTCCGTTCGAGGACCGTGTGTTAGCATTCCAATTCCTTCACATAGACCGTTTTCGCCTGTTGGGTTTAACGTAAATGGCTTTGCGCTAGCAGCCGCGCGAAGGAGAATACACTCGCACTACTGAATGAACAACACACTGATTAAGCTAAGCTTTGATTGCATCCAGTTGGATTCATGCAATTTCCATTTTGGACGAGTCATGGCGCGAATCGATTCCCGGATTCGCATCGAAATTCTAGCCTATGGTACTCCTGAACAGCAAGAATGTTGGTGCTCATCGTTTCATCAAATTGTATTGTTATCGACCAGTCGGACATAAATAATGAATACAATATGCCTCAAAAGGATTTTAGAACCCACACACGGAAGCATTCTACAGATAATGAATCCAATCACCCAGAGAAGGAGCTTATTTCAAGATAAAACCACCTAGACCAACAATATTTTTACGACCACATCCACCCACATCAGGGTTTCATAGAAGTCCAAATTTTTGCCACCGGATACTGAAAATTCAATATTTTTTTCACCTGAATTGAGTATTTTTACGTTTTTGTCGCCCGCCGACAGACTTCTGAGTTTATTTCTAATTTTGCAACCGCCATGAGTAATGTATATAACAAATTTTCATACGACCATCAATGGAGCCTGTCAATACCGCTATGTATTTGAATTGTGAAAATAAAGTAACAAACAGATAATTTAACATCTTCAGTTTTATGTTCTTAATTTACCATGGTCTAAGATACCATCTATTTTCCGCACATTGTCACATTGTGGATGTCAACAATACAAGATTACACAAGGCAATTCAAATTAATTTTTAAAATTACAAACTTAGTAATTTTGAATGAAATCGAATCACGATGTATCAGTTCCTGGCTTGCAAATGATGTCCAATTTAAGTATGCAAGTTTTTAAACGTTTCAGCTACGCTAATTAAAAACCACTTGGATCTGGACCAGACTTCCCTTTCAAAATCTTACATTATATAATTTTTGCGTGGGAATTTCAACTTTTTCAAAAGATTTGATGTGAAATTTGTCAAATATTCAGACTAAAATTAAAAGTCCAGTACAACTCCAGGGTCAGATTCAAAAGAGAAATTAAAAAAAGAGAGATGAAAAGACAATGCCAAAACAATTACACGAGTGAAGACAAGCAATTGTCATAACTGCAGCTAGTCCTTGGCGACCATAAACTCATAAAATGAAATAAATTAGAGAATTCTGCTTGAAAAGGCGCACAATTTTGTAAACTATCGCGCGAAGGCAGTTGGCTCACTTTTGATAGGATAATGCGAACTCTAGACAGATACATAAGTTTACCATGTCTGGTTATTGAAGGCTGCAAATAAGTGCCAAACAGTTTGACTTGACCACCCTTATTGAAAGAATGGATTTGCCCATAACGTGTCGTTTGACCTAAATCATGTAAATGCAGTACGCCAGACTTTTGTTGATGGGGCAAGCATTTGAAATGTTTCTGTGCTGCCCTAATGTGGGACACTTGTTTCAGGATAATAGACAGATCAGTTAAATTCAATGCCAGAAAATGGATGCCTAGTCTAGTAATTTAAAAAATCAACTTCAGTTGTTTTGGTTGTTTGCACCATGGAGGTGAAAATCTGATCCGATTTTACCTCCATGTTTGCACCATCTCATTAAATTTTAAAAAAGTTTTGACAGTACATGTATAAAAAAATTTCAAGTCTTCTTTACGTATCTTCAAATCACAGAATGATCTAGTCAGGTTTATATTGTGGCTAAATCAGTTCGCTGTCTTTGAATTATCCATTTAAACTTTATAAACTACGGTACAATCAAACTTTGGTTTCAGTTTCAACATCGTACAATGCGTACAAGCGAACGACATGCCAGTTTCTTTACAACAACAACACAAGATCGTTCAACTTTGAGTGAAAACAAATGCCCTATGCGAAGATTACATCGTCTGCTTTATCATAAATACTATTCAGCGATGGTCAGATATTTACCAGTCCATTCCAAGGAGAGTTAGACGTCTTTGGGGGCTTATTCATTCCCACGTGTCAAACTTTCCCAGGTATTTTTTTCCGCCACACAGCGCAATTCGGAAACCTCCACATACATTTAGTATGATTACAGGCTTTAGGGTTACCGACGGCATGACCCCGATAACAGTTCGGGAAACGGACATGAATAATTAGCGGTCGGCAAACCGAAGTTTAACTGAGCGGTACCGAATCACACGGAAATGACCGAAGATGCCGACCTATTTTTTCTTTTTTCCCCATTTCCCGATTGTTTGTCCGCAATATCTTTCGATTATAAATTAAGAAATTACGAAGTATTGGCCTTTGGAGACTTCAGTTTTTTCCCAAAATTTCAGTTTTTCCCTTCTAAAACACTCAGACTTCAGTTTTTTGGTGGCAAAATTGAGTTTTTACGGGAGTTTTGACACCGAATATCGGTGTCAAAACACGACGTGTATGAAACCCTGCACATATTTGTTTTTTCTTTGCCGTCTGGAAAGGGGCGGGGCGGGGGAAGGGTACATATGTTTATCTGGAACAGCCCTGAACTACATTTTCCAGAAAGGTCAAGAAATCTGGTGTTTATCACAGCTTGATACAGGTGTCCAACTTGGGAACCGGATTAGTCAATAATTTGGAATACTATGATTTTTATGGAGGGTCTAATATTGAGATTTCTCCCATACCTCCACCACCTCCTCCACTGGCTGCGTTGGGACAATCTCTGGCCATGTGACCGGTCTCTTGACATTTGAAACATGCACGATCTGAAACAAAATCAGTTAAGAAATAGTAGAATGATGTAAGATAAAACACATCTGACCATCTTACATTCTGTGGATAGAAAGCCAGAAAATGTTCAAAATAACTGCCATGTCTATCAAGACAAAGCTGTAATGTCATGCTCGAACATTGCATCGTTTAATGTTGGGAGTATAAAAATCCCTGAATCACAATGAAGAATAAGGAATTTAAGGCTCAAGCATATTGTCCATATGTATCAAAAGCATTACTAACAATATTTCAAATATTCCTTGAAGTGAGTTCAAAGAGAACCGGACAAAAAAAATCATTTGGTCATAGTTTACATACCTCCACCACCGCCTCCACTTCCTGCATTGGGGCAGTCTCGTGCCATGTGACCAGTCTCTTGACATTTGAAACAAGCACGGTCTGAAAACACACAATCATACAGATATCATTGCAGTTAAATCTCCAAAGACAAACAAATATTTTTCCATTTGTCCCACACTGAATTTGAAAATTTTAGAAGTAAATTTCATGTCACTTCCAAGTCCTTTTAAAATCACTCCATTAGAATAGTTGCCATATTAAAGTTATCTCCCCCGATTCTTAAAGCTATTTTTAAGGTGGGACACTACCCCCTGATACCAAATTCCCCAAAGAATGATTTTGATCATTGGTAGTGAAAGTACCCAAGATAAGAAACCAGGAGACAAATATATAGCCCCAGATATATATCCGTTGCCATGGTAACGGCGGCCATCTTGGATTTTCCACTGGAACTGACAAACAGTCTAAGGAAATCTATTTTAACAACACAAGAGTCTCCCAAGTGGCAAATTGAGGTATATTTGAATGAAACAGACACTTTGCCAGGGGGTAAGACCATTGCAATGGGAAATATCGTTTTATTTACCACATTTTAGCGATTTCGATGACAAAATTTGCGAAAATGACCACAGCACTGCTGCTTCATCCAAATCAGTAAACCAAAAGATTCCACTGAGACTTTAATGAACTATCTTACCCCCTTCCAATGTATCTCAGCAACATTCAGTGCAAATTTCAAGCAATTCCATCAAATACTTTAGATTTTATAGTTTTCCTAGAACGCGATTTCATGGAAAATACGCATTTCGCAAATTCATCACTGAAAGTCAATGCAATAAATTGTGAATCAGTCGGTGTAATAAAAGTTGCATGCGTTACACTATTGTAACTTAATAAAGTTATTTTCACATGCAGATGAATTTGTTCTGTTGTTTGTTCTTAGAAGCTATGGTTATTCAGACCTAAAATGAGCCAGAGGCATACGTTTCCCCCTCTACGGCCTCCCAGTCGTCAGCCTCCTTGGCCTTGTCAAACTTCCTACGTTTTCGTAGCTGTCGTCGAGGTTCCAGTGCTGCATATTTTGCCTTGTAGATACGTTTGCGTTTCCTCTGCTGACATTTCTGTTTTGTGTGTTGCCCAGTGTCAAGTCTAAGTTTATTCAACACACTGTGGAAACCTTCAGGA
>JAVTVY010046555.1:0-21120 GCA_036873755.1 Hanleya hanleyi
TCTCTGGTCGAAATATATCACATCAACGCGTCAGCCTCGACTCTTTAATAACGAATTATGTTCGCCCTTATCCCCTAAACAGCCGACCTTTAATTATAACATGAACCACAATGGGCGAGGGAAGTAATCAGGCATGTGAAATTGAACTACATAATAGCATTTATTATCCCAAAAGCAAATTTGTATTCAGTATCGGGATTGTGATTTGTTAAAACTCGGGTCGTGTAAGCTCACACACCCCGAGTGATGTCTTGCTACTCGGGTATATATAAAAACAACTCACATGTGATTGGAAATGATGCTTTCCTTATACCGTTGATTCTGAATGATAGACCTTCATCTATATTTTGCTATGAAAAAAAGCTTGAGGGATAATCAATTCGTTATTCGGGTTTTCTCTCGGGTAAATGGAAATTTACGACCCTCTCTGAAAGTCATACACACTTCGGTTGACGCCTCAGGGAGTATGAGTTTCAGGGAGGGTCGTAACTTTCATGGCACACTGAGGGATCTGAATAAATAATATCATATCTCAGAGAAGATTGCAGACTTTTGATTGGCTGACAGGCCTAACGCGTGACACCGTATTTCAAATCTGCCGGGGAAATATGGAATTTGCTGCACTATTCGGTATAACCGCGGAGTCAAGGACGCACGTGCAGGCGTCTTTAGCGACGACCGGGTGTTCGTCTGCGGCATGAAGAAGGTGGAGGAAGGTGAAATTAACATTTCCATCATACGTAAAGAGAGGTGCATACAGAGCACACGAGAAACAAACTGATGTAATAAAAAATCTTCGACAATCAAGAAAAAATCAGTGAACACACTTTCATTCAAAGCTGAAAGCAAACTTAAAAATACTTTCTCAACCCGTTCTATTATTGTAGACCCTGCCTCGGCCGAGCTTGTGCGGACTGCGGTCGGCCGGGCTGGTCATAGTCCGTCCGTTTTTTGTTTTTTTTTGTAGATTTTGGTTTGATTTGAGCAGATAAAACATAATCTCATCATTTTTAACGCAGTTTTGGCTAATCTGTAGGCTTGTTCATGAAATCACAGCTCAGATTTTCCAGCGCTCCGACTCTTTCTCGAGAACGGTTGAGTGACAGCTGCTTGTCAGAGCAGTATGAAACTTGCAACTTCTACCCTCCCCTACAATGACGCTGAATGCAAGAAAAAAAACGCTAAACCTACTAACACGGTCGCAGAAAAGTCTACAAAATAAGAGTGGCCAACCACAGAAGGCTCTGAGATATGACAAATTCATTATACGTTGACCTCGCGTGGTAATACGGGATGGGATTTGGTTTCTCTCGCCACGCACCTCGGACAAATGTGGCGACAGAAACCAAATCTCATCCCGTATTACCCCGCAAGCGCCTCGGAAAAAAATATGGCGAGAGAAACCAAATCTCATCTCGTAATACCCCGCAAGGGTGCATAACTAATAATATTCAGTTATATTCCGTGGGTATTTCAAGGCCTACTATGTCCCACCCCCCCACCCCCTCCTCCCGTTCAGTCCAGACAGGGCTACAGAAGTTGTTTTCATACAAACAACATGACCTGCGAATCCCCAGTCCGATTGTATTTCGAAGTGCAAAGACCCACATTGGCCAGAATTATTAGTATGCCTCCGAACGAGGCTTCATAGCCACATTGACATTCTCTTCTATCTTTGTGCTGTCAGACAATAGCAGAACAACTGTAGTAGTATTAACCCTATCTGGCCTAGGCTTTTTGGAACCTGTTGTGGCTTCTGGGGGGGGGTGTACTTTTACTTAATTACTTTTCTTACCCCTTGAGCTAAGGAGCTGAATCTTACCACACTATTTCCATGGGTCAAGCTCTACCAGAAAATTTAAAAAAAGATCCAAGATGGCTGCTCTGATGACGTCACAGTGACGTCATTTTCAAAAACGGCATTTTTTTGGTCCATTTTTCAGTCAGATTTTTCGATTTTTTATTATTTTAGCAATTTCTCCGCAAAAACTGCATGATAAATTAGTAAATATTAATGTAATGTGAAATAAAATAATTTTTGCCCTCTTTTCATCGCGGAAAAGCAGAAATTTGAATAAATATGACAAAAATATCACTTTTCTGAGACCCCACGTGACCACCATCTTCAATTTTCCCAATATCCTCAGCTCGGGGGGATGTGCAATTGGGCTTAAAATGACCCAAATATGATAAACTATAAAGTCACTGAGTTTCATGTCTCCATTTGCCGTCGTTCCGGGGATAGCACAGAAAGCTTGGTAGGGGAGCCATTTCGCCCCCTCCCCCCCCCAAGCCAGGTAGGTTTAAGAAAAACAGACTTATTAACTTACAGTAAAAATTAGGCATCCCATTAAAAGATAACTAAGTCATATAAAATACAAACATATCTGATTAATGTGCATTGTCTGCCTGTTCATCTGTTGTTTGCTGGTGCTACTAGGGCCAGTAGATCAATGAGACTCTTATAGCTGCGAAGATTAGAGCTATCATGCCAGTAGCCATCATTGTAATATAGAACATCTTGTCAGAACCAAACAAGAGCTATTGATTTTGGCAATTTGACCAGAGAACTTGAAGAAAGTACCTAAAGAACAATTATCATCACGTTTCGCTTATTCGGCCTTTTGTGTCACTGTACGAAATATAATAATATATAATAATATATAATTGGTGCCACTTCGTTAGACGCAGACGGGACTAGTCAGAACTGGTCAGAAAAGTTCACAATTAGTCTGCTCTCCAGTCTAGAAAGAACTTCGAGTCAGACAAACTGGAATGGAAGCTTTAAATGTGACAATACTCGGGACTATCTGTTTATGATATTAATTAGGGGGATACGTATGACGGGCTATGATGTCTCCCAGGGATGCAGCCAAGAGAGGGAGGCATAGGTGTTGTCTGCATCGAAAGCACGCGTGTATATTGTTTGTTTTGAATTGGTCTCAAATCAGAATAGCCTGAATTCTCGAAAAGTGCAGATGAAATGAAGCTGCTTCGATAATTGTTTCTAGTTTGCAAGCCTTTAAAATACAACTGTTTGCATAAGTGCTGTCCAAGAGTTTCGACTTCCTGAATCAAAAACAATGTCCCCAAAAAATCAAATCAAATCCCGGGCCACGCCCGTATACTCGACAATTCAAAGCCGGATTCGGTCATTATCTCGTTATTGAGCACATTTATGTAAACATTCCAGCTTAGGTTGACTTGCAGAATTGTCTTTGGATTATGGACGCGGATATTCTCTAATGGACGACGGCTGGATTATGAATGACGGACTAGACGCTTGTAATTCACTTTACTCCGGTTATTCATTTCGCATGCATGATGCAAGCACCGTTGCGCATACGTCTTGCAGATTGTTTGTGGAGTATAAATTCATACTTTACTATGACAGCATCCCTTCGAAACTGACCCTGTTAAATGGCTGTGCATTGGGTCATATAAGCTGTTTGCATATTTTTCCGGGACTAACCCTCTACCCCCCTCCCCCTAAAAACACTACAGAAGCACTATTTACGAATATGCCATCAAGGGTGACGTTGCTTTTTTCCGTTTTTTTTCAGGAATCCTGTACCGCACTGTGTTTTGGTTATTCCCGACACAGCCACAGTTAACGTCAAGGAGAATGATCAAACTCGGCGAATTATATCTCATAGCAAAAATCTGGACTACATAAAGTAGGTCCCAATTCGGTCAAATTCAAATTAGTTGCATCATTACGGGACCGAGGACCTCTTAGGAAATCTACTAAAACAGTTCTTATTGGCAATAATATGGCTGATTGCGCGGATATACGAGACATCTCTGCTGGAAATTTCACAATTATTCGGTAATAGCCGATAAGGTAAATTGATAAGTCATTAAAAGTGGGAAATTGCTCGATCCAGTTTGCATCATTTTAGAGTTCGACTCCTGGTGATAACCGAAATCTCTCGCTTCAGCATAGACTATTATTGGAACATTTTTATGTGGATTATACGTAGCAGAAAACTGAAATTAAATTTGGGGATCAAGCGTATGTTATCGTTGTCCATAAACCAGGAATATCCCTTGTTTCGTAGTAACACAGAAATGAAAGGAGAATGGATAAAAATAACAAAATTTTATTTTTAGATAAAACCGAACATAGATTTTAAATCAATCTTGCAAAGATAAATTAAATAATGAGGGTCACCGACTTATTAAAATGATATAAACTTGAATTTATTTATATTTTCTTAGCGATTCTCGTGTTATGTCTATTGGACTTAGGGATCACGTCCAATTAATCGAGGCACTTTCTCGATGCCTTCGAGATGAATCGAGAAATTTCTCGGCTGAAACCGGGAGGGCAGAACCGGGACCCCTGGCGACGTCTCTCGGTTTGCTCCCGGTTATATCTCGATCGAAACGTCCCGGTTTTCGAGATGGATATGAAATTGATCGGTAATCTCGAAGGGGGTCCCGGTTTGCATATGTCCGTGTTTTATTACCATTAAATTGGCCGTTTCTTACCTTCTCATGTGATTAGATTTGTGCGGGCGCCATATTTTGGGGGCGCTCGTCGTATACGCATATCGCATCCCAAAATAGAATCCCGACAACGATTTTTTAAACATGCCTTCCATGTTATTCAACGTTTAATCGATATATCCATGATGTGAAGTTTCCTGAATCCAATTGAAGAAAACATTTCACTTATCTATATAAAGTATAAATATATAATTGAATGATCTCTCACATCGATAATTATTGTTCCATAAAATTATTTTAAAACGAAACATGCATCGTTTCAACAGAAAAATTGCAAATGAAGTGTTTGACCGGTGTATTTTCGTAGGCGTGTAATTTTCTTTTTTTTCATTTTGTATCATTCATTGCAGATTCCATTTTACTGGGTATTACTCTCTTGTGATATACTCCAAGTAAGGAGATTATATCAACAAAGTTTATTTCTGATAAAGGCTTGCCTGGTAGAGGTTAGCGGAAATATTGACAGTCGGAACTGGAGGTGTTGATAATTCACACCACAGCCGGTCTGTGAAAACCGTCGGCTTAAAACAACAGCGAACAGAAATGGGTTAATTACTTTGAAAGAAAAACCGAGGAAACACAATTTTGGCAGGTATTGATAAGATACTTCGTTCCATTATTTATTGCTAGTTTCATGTGTCTAACAAATTAACCAAATGATGAAAGTAATTAACACTCAATTCAGAGTGCAATCAGGGTTTTACTATCAACAATACCGGATTTTGTCTGCGTGAAAAGCTAATAAAGAATGCCCAAACACCTCGATCACGCGTTTATGTTTATATTTTCCGGTTTCCAATGAATTGCCAGCTGCTCCTGTGGTCTTCAAGGCCACTGTATTTCTGAATACTTGTCTTTGACGAAACGTGGTGCACTTTTCAAGTCAAGATCCCATCAAATAAGTATTGTTAATAAACATCTCCCATTCTGAGCTACTTTCAGAAGAACATGCGGAATGTAGTCTAGACTTGTAAAATTTATTTCAAAGCGCACTTCCTGGATGCATCTCATAAAGTGATTCAAATTCTAAAAACAGGTTCGAAATAAGTTACATTGAATAGTAATATTGAGCCACCCTAATCAATTGTTGTTTTTTCTTCTTTCCATGCATAACGTGCTGGGATATTGCGCCGTCAGAGAAAGTAGGCGGCCACAGATCTCTAGACGGAATAGTAAAATAATGTTAACCGTAACTGGCCTTGGGGGGGCGAAATGGCCATACTTTCTGTGCTATCTCCGGAACGACATACAATGGAGAGCTGAAACTCCGTGACTTTATAACTTGTCATATTGAGGTCCTTTTGAGCCTATTTGCATAACCCCGCGAGCAGAGGATCATGGGAAAATTCAAGATGGCGTTCACATGGGGTCCGGGAAAAGTGATGCTTTTGTCACATTTCTTCAAAATTTCTGCTTTTTTCGTGATGAAGCGGGCAAAAACTATCTTATTTCACATCACATTAATATTTACTAATTTATCATACAGTTTTTGCGGAGAAATTGCATCAATACAAAATTTGGAAAATCTGACTGAAAAATCGACCAAAAATACCCGTTTTGAAAATGACGTCACTGTGACGTCATCAAAGCGGCCATCTTGGATTTTTTACATCTTCTGGTTGAGCTTGACCCAAGGGTATAGTGTGGTAAGTTTCAGCCCCCTAGCTCAAGGGGTAAGAAAAATAATTAGGGGGGGGCTTTTTCGCCCACCCCTCCCCACAAGGCCACAACAGGTCCCAAACAGTCCAGGGCAGATAGGGTTAATTGAATCATGTTTAGTGTGATTAATTATCCGTGAATTAATACATATGTACTCACCGAGATTAGTTTCGCTGCGACAGAGACGTTTATATTGAGCCAGCACACGCCTGAATGGTTCAAACCTTCATTTGAAGGCATCTGGATTTCATTCTCGAAGCAAGTCGATTTATTTCGAGAGGGACCGAGAGGGACTTGTGCTTCGAGAGAAAACCGGACGCAAACCGGGACAACAATCGATAGAGATAAACCGGGACCCTTCGAGACGAGATATTTATCGGTTTACTCGTTTATCGAGAAACCTTCTCGATCGATTGGACCTCAATTTTCGAACATGTTAAATATCGCCCTCAAATGGTAAAATATGATTGTATTGTACAAAATTCCTGACGCTACGTTTAAACATGTGTGTAATTTTTTGGTAGATTTTTCGGCCAGATTTTTTTTATTTATACAATTTATCCACAAAAACTGCATGATAAGTAAGTAAATATTATTGTGATGTGAAATAAAATAGTTTTTGCCCACTTTTCATCGCGGAAAAGCAGAAATTTTGAAGAAATATGACGAAAACTTTACGTTTCTGGTACCCCACGTGGGCGCCATCTTGAATTTGCCCATGATCCTCTGCTCGGGGGGCTCTGCAAATAGGCTCAAAATGGCCCCAATATGATAAACTATAAAGTCACGGAGTTTCAGCTCTCCTTTGTGTCGTTCCGGAGATAGCGCAGACAATTTGGTAGGGGGCCGTTTTGACCAC
Organism: Hanleya hanleyi; assembly: GCA_036873755.1. Taxonomy (NCBI): domain Eukaryota; kingdom Metazoa; phylum Mollusca; class Polyplacophora; order Lepidopleurida; family Hanleyidae; genus Hanleya; species Hanleya hanleyi. Next base: position 7,031 of record JAVTVY010046555.1, read on the forward strand.
CCCACAGGCCGGGTAGGGTTAACAGTGTCCAAAACAGTAAATGTATGCATTATTCTGCGTCCGTACTTTACCAATGGGGCATAAAAAGCGATATTATTTTCCGTCAAATTTTGTGCCTATCTGAAAATCGTTTTGGGTATCTTCACCCTATCTGGCCTGGGCGATTTGGGGTGTACCGCAGCCTGGGGGGGGGGGCGGAAAATGCCCCCTATATATTTTCGCTATCGCTAAGGCTAGAGGGCTGAATAAATAAACAAATTGCTTATGGATAACAACTTCCAGTTTATTCAGGACGACGTTTCGATACAGGTACTAGTATCGTTCTCAAGTCAATGACATCAATAAGTAAATAATCAGTATATATACAGTTCCTTGAGTAAATGTCAATAGGATGATACCAATAGTATTATACTAGGTGAGAAATTTATAATAGGACAGGATTAGACTGTGGATATGGCTAGATTAATTAACTAGGTAGATTAATTAACAAGGTGGGCTTCTAGGCACGGTGGGGTTCCTGGATTAGTAGGTCATAGGCGCTGAGGATGAATAGGCCCTGGTCTCTGTTCAGTTGTGGTTTTGTTCCTTTGATGTGGATGGCCTCCAGTAGTTTTTTGTTTTTCCAGTGCATGTGGTTTGTGGCAAGGGGTTTGGTGTTGTTCCAGTTGATTGAGTGGGTGGGGTTTTCCTTGATGTGGTCCGAAACTGCTGATTTCCCGTCTTGTTTGGTCACAGATGATTTGTGTTCTTTCATTCGTTTATTGAGGGGTCTTGATGTTTCGCCGATGTAATGTTTTTTGCAACTGCACTTCAACTTGTAGATTACACCTTTTGGCTGGGGTTGGGTGGTTGGGGCTTTTTTACCGGTCGCATTGATGTGATTCTTTAGTTTTCTGTTGGTTGCAAAGGTTGTCTGGATGCTGGCTCGTGTCTGGAGTAGTCTGGTGACCTGGTGACTTGTCTTGCCTAATAGGGTTATTCGGATATTTGGGCCCTCTTCTCTGATAGTATGTTGTCTCTGGTTTGGTTGTAGTGCTTGTTTTACAGTTTTACAAACAAGAGACAACATACTATCAGAGAAGAGGGCCCAAATATCCGAATAACTCTACCCTACATAGGCAAGACAAGTCGCCAGGTCGCCAGACTACTCCAGACACGAGCCAGCATCCAGACAACCTTTGCAACCAACAGAAAACTAAAGAATCACATCAATGCGACCGGTAAAAAAGCCCCAACCACCCAACCCCAGCCAAAAGGTGTAATCTACAAGTTGGAGTGCAGTTGCAAAAAACATTACATCGGCGAAACATCAAGACCCCTCAATAAACGAACGAAAGAACACAAATCATCTGTGACCAAACAAGACGGGAAATCAGCAGTTTCGGACCACATCAAAGAAAACCCCACCCACTCAATCAACTGGAACAACACCAAACCCCTTGCCACAAACCACATGCACTGGAAAAACAGAAAACTACTGGAGGCCATCCACACCAAAAGAACAAAACCACAACTGAACAGAGACCAGGGCCTATTCATCCCCAGCGCCTATGACCTACTAATCCAGGAACCTCACCGTGCCTAGAAGCCCACCTTGTTAATTAATCCACCTTGTTAATTAATCTTGCCATATCCACAGTCTAATCCTGTCCTATTATAAATTTCTCACCTAGTATAATACTATTGTTATCATCCTATTGACATTTACTCAAGGAACTGTATATATATACTGATTATTTACTTATTGATGTCATTGACTTGAGAACGATACTAGTACCTGTATCGAAACGTCGTCCTGAATAAACTAGAAGTTGTTATCCATAAGCAATTTGTTTATTTATCTACTTCCCAACTTCTAAATGCCGCTTAAGGAAACCATAGAGGGCTGAAACTCACCACACTATATCTTTGGGTCAAGCTCTACCAGAAAATGTAAAAAAATCCAAGATGGCCGCCATAATGACGTCACTGTGACGTCATTTTCAAAAAGAGCATTTTTGGACGATTTTTCGGTCAAAATCGTCGATTTTTTTATTTTTGTTTTTTCTTCGCAAACACTCCATGTAGTTCGGGGTGATAGAGCATAAAAGGGACTGTTTGGTTCAGATTCTTCCAAAAGCACCAAATTTGACCCATATGTCGCCCATACAATACCTTTTCGATTTTTGACGGGCGCCAAGATAGTCGCCCCCTGGGGCCGCCATATTGGCGAAATTCATTATGGCCGCCACCCGAGTTAGAGGTCAATCGTATTTAAAACGATAAAATGGCTAGAATCCTGAATAATACAACTTTTTAGTTGTTATCGGTGTCGGGGAATCTGATTCTGATCTTATTTCAACGATTTGAGGTCAAGGTCACCCTAAAGGTCATTTTGGGGTCAAATTCGTCATTTTTAGTGGTTTTTAGTCGAGATATACAAACTAACTCATTCTATCGATTTTCAGGGTTGAATAACCCGATTCTGGCCATATTTAACAATTTGAGGCAATATTGCATGTGAGGTTCACGACAGAGGTCACCCGAAACAGAGATCAACCGGAGGTCAATTATAAGAAACACCAAAGGGCTAGAATCACAAATAATACCATAGGGCTTTGTGGCATCGGAGAATTAGATTCTGACCTTATTTTGACGATTTGAGGTCATGGTCACCTCATTTGAGAATTAAAGGTCAAAGATCAACAGTTGCTACTAAAAACAATCGAAACAATATTATTCAGGAACAAATTTTACTAAAATACTTCGGAGATGACATCTGCGGACAAAATGCTATAACTATGCCGCTACGTGCATTTAAATGTTCAAAATACAAAACAAAGACCGCTTAAGCAAGAGTATACCAATGATTACTTTTACTACCTATGCCTTCTGGCTTGCGCTCTATGATGCCAGCAATAAATAATACTTGTCATCACCGCCCTCGTTATTAACGCACCCGCCTTCGCATTTGCAGAGGGTGTTGTATCGGGTATCGGCACAGTTGCATTTGCACCTTCCCGTGCATGCCTTGAGTCAGCCGCAGTGCATGAGAATGGCATATGACGAGAGTGGTCCATAGCGGTTGCCATGTACTGGTGCAATCTTTGTGCCAGCTCCACTCACTAAAGTCAGGGATTTTCTGCTGGAGTGAAGCGACTCCAGTAGAAACTCGCTTGCAGAGCGCTCGCTTCACATGCTGCAAAAGCGCGACTTGGGAGGTGGGATTTTTCCAGCGATCTGGTTGCAGTAGTGAAGAGGTGATACTTGGCCTCATTGACACCGGCTGCACCACATCCCTTGCTGTACATTAGTACGATGAAGCGTTCTAAGCTCCATATGCACGGACTCGAGAGTGTCAGGATCATGCGTGAGAGCCACTAGTGTGTCGGTGGGGTCCGATATGCTTGTACATGCTGCCCGGGCGGTCTTTTTGCCACATCCAAAAAACTGTGAAGTCGTCTTGCACCCCGTTAAGCTGTAACAGAGAGGTAGTGCCACGGACGTTGACGGACCAAGATCGGAACAGATGGTTTGGACTGGAATACCACAATACTTTTTTCTGAACCCCTAAAATCCTGAAGTATGAATGGATCAGCGGCTTCTTAAAAAATGTTAACAAAAAGGAGCCGTCCTCATTAATCAGCACACAGATCTCCAAGACTGACATGAGCGGAAAGCTCCTTCTGTGTACAACAGCCTATGTTCGCACGATGGACAGCGATGTCCGGTCTTTGGAGACCCTCGGTCTATCGGAACTCTTGGTGGACTTCGGTACTGGAACAAAATATTGTGACATTCCAGTCCATACCATTTGTTCCGATCTCGGCCCGTCAAATCCTTGGCACTACCCCTCTTCCACAGCCTTACTGGGTGCGACACGACTTCACAGTTTCTCGAGAGCGCAAGCCAGAAGGTATACGGGTGCTAATAATCATTGGTATATTGTTGCTAAAGCGGTCTTTGTATTGTATTTCGAACATTTAAATACACATAGCGGCGTAGCGGCATAGTTATAGCATTTTGTCAGCAGATGTCATCTCCGAAGTATTTTAATATAATTTGTCCCTGAATAATATTCGTTCGATTGTTTTTAGTGGTAACTGTTGATCTTTAACCTTTGACCCCAAAATGGGGTGACCTCAAATCGTCAAAATAAGATCAGAATCGGAGAATGCCACAAACCTCCATGGTATTATTTGTGGTTCTTTTAGTGTTATACCTACAATTGACCTCTGGTTCAGATGACCTCTATCGCGACTCTCAAATGAAATATTGCCCCGAATCGCCAAAATAAGGCCAGATTCGGGTTACTCAACCCTGGAAACCAATAGAATGAGGCAGTTTATATATCTTGCCCCAAAACCACTGATAATGGCGAATTTGTCCCCAAAATGACCTTTAGGGTGACTTTAAAGGGTGCCCTTGACCTCAAATCGTTGATATAAGATCACAATCAGATTCTCCGACCCTCAAAACCACTAAAAAGTACTATTATTCATATTTCTAGCCCTTTTAGTTATTTAACTACGATTGACCTCTAACCCGGGTGGCGACCATATTGAATTTCGTCGAATATGGCGGCCCTAGGGGGCGCCCGACTTGGCGCCCGTCTTGGCGCCGATCAGAAATCGAAATAGTATGGTATGGGCGACATATGGGCCAAATTTGGTGCTTTTGGAAGAATGTGAACCAAAAAATCCCTAACAGCCCTGACTAATGATAAATTAGTAAATAATAATCTAATATGAAATAAAATAAGTTTTACCCCATTTTCCGTAGAGAAAAGCAACAATTTTGAAGAAATATGACGAAAGCATAACTATTTCTGGTACCCTACACGGCCGCCATTTTGAATTTACCCATGATCCTCTGCTCGTGGGGTTATGCAAATAGGCTCAAAATGACCCCAATACGATACCCTATAACGTCATGAATGTTTCAGCTGTTCATTTTTTGGCGTTTCAGAGATATTGCAGAAAGTTTGATAGAAGGGCATTTTGACCCCCCCTCTCCCCCAGGCCTGGAAGGGTTAATGTGGGAAGGGAGGGAGAGGGGACAAATCAGGGGGTGTTTTTTGGTGATGCTAAGACATATGTTTCAGAAAAATGCATAGAATCGCGTTGAATCAACATGCTGATTTTTTGCGTAATTTTTGAAGAAATATGGCGAAAACATCACTTTTCTGGTACCCCCACATGGCCGCCATTTTGAATTTACCCATGATCCTTTGCTCGGGCGGTCATGCAAATAGGGTCAAAATGACCCCAATATGATAATCGAAAAAGTCACGGAGTTTCAGCTCTCTATTTTTTTGTCGTTCCGGAGATACAAGCAAAAAACCACCAGGGGGGGCGGAAAGTGCCCCCCCAGGTCAGGTAGGGTTAAACAATTTTGTTTTCAGTTAATTACAATTGATCATTATTAAACCATTGTTTTCTTTTCAACTTTCAGCTGGACAACTCATTTCATGATGCCATCGAGGTTTATTTTTTTTAGTTTTAAATCTAGAATAGTAAGTCAATACTAACAGATAATTAAAAAAAATGATTGCCGAAATGTCGCGGGTCGAAATATTTTGTCGCTCACTTGCTGTCGCAATGACGTGGGCCAAAATGTCGCCTGCCGACATATCGCTGGCCGAAATATTGCATGCCGAAATGTCCTGACACCCTGGACGCCTTACCCCCGCATCTAAAAATTACGCATTTATCGGACTGTTCAAATCTATAGATTAAGAAATTTGTCCGAACAGCGACCGAATAACAAAAGATCAGCTTACTACGTTGTATATATACTCTTGAATATACACATACCAATCCAGCTTATGATCCATTCCCCCAAAGTTGGAAAAATCACGGTGGTAATATAGCGCATATAGAGTTACAAACATGCTGTTTGAATTGACCTCTAATGCCACTTTGGCAGCATTGAAGTCTGTTTGACCCGATTTAGTCTCCGCTATTCTTAGACAGAATACAAATCACTATTATACCCTCACAGTAACAAGGTATCATTAAGGTATCAAGAAGGTCTCAATAAGGTACAGGCCATAGATTTGACATAAGTACAGGACAGGTACAGTTAAGGCATATACCTTATCTTTGTCATTTGATCCAACAAGGACACGGTACAGGTAAGGTACGCTCCAAAAATGCTAACGATGCCTTAATTGTACCTCGCTAGAATAAGGAATTAGTAAGGCACAGCAACAAGGTATCACTAAGGTACTGTTAAGGTATAGTGTAGGTACATGAGGATAAGACCAGTTCAAGAGCAAGGCGCAAGTAAGGTACATCCAGAGGTACCATCAAGGTATAGGGTCTTATGAAAGGTATAGTCAGTCATTTTATAGCTGGAGCTACCATTAAGGTACAGCTGAAGGTACCGGTAAGGTATACACTAGATACGGTCAATCTAAACCAAAATATAGCAGTGCATATACGATAGCACACCATAAAAATCAACAAATCCGATTATTTTAGTGTATTTTTTGCACAAAAACAATAATTCTTCCACACATAAAATAGCACTATGAATCATTTTGACAGCAACATTCTTTCATCCGATTCACTTTGTTACAGTTATGGTTTGACTGTTCTTTCTTATTCACTGTCCTTTCTTGTTGTATCCAGACATGATATTGTTCTCATGTCGACACTGTAGAAAGCAAGTAAATCAAGGGGAGAGTGCGTGAATTGAAGTCGCTTTCAACAATCTATCAGTCATATTACAATGTTTGTGTCCTATTCCATTTACACCAGGAAACGCAAGTGAATTAATCGCTGAACACCACAGTCCTCTGTTTCGGCTCTTTAATCATGTGACTTTGGCACCCATTGCTGGTTGATCACAGGGGCTGTATTTGTTGAATGTGTTGCACAGAATTACAAGCGTCAGGTTTGTCATATATAATTCAGCCGTCGTCCATTAGAGAATATCCGCGTGCATAATCCAAAGGCCTATTCCATATTTCATATAACAGTATTAGCACCAAATTCAAAAAGACAATCATAGTATACATAAACATAGGCTTGTTTCCTGCAAGAGAGAAGCGGTCAACAGTTTTCAATGATGCCGGCAAGACATCATGATGTTCCAAAAATATCAAATCCGTATCGCTGATCAGTATTCTTAATCCATAATATTCGTTGTAAAGTCGTTATCTAAAGAATGATGTATCTCAGTCACGCTTTGATTGTGACTGTCCATATGAGTACGATGAGGATCTTGAAGTACATGGGTTCATACGGCCCCTAGCCCCGGGTTAAGCGGAATTAGACACAAGTTACGAAACGTAACGCCATAGATCTTGCACGCTACGCTCGTATTTTGTTATCAGCATGCGATATGTATCGCCAAATTTGAGAAACTTTGAGTGGAGGCGCTTGGTGGTGTAGCCCTGTTTTATAAGTTCTGCAACAATGTTTTGTGACGTTGATTAAAATTGTCACATTTAACACAGGATCTAGCAAATGCTACTAGGCGTGATATGTATACGCCATATGCAGGTCCCACTGGAATAATACTGTCCAGAAAGGGATAGTTTACGATGTCGAAATTGTAATCATCTCTTTTGTCATACAGTCGACGAGAGAGAAGGCCCGCTTCATTTTTATAGAGATATAGGTCTAAATATGATGTGCCTGTAGGATTATATGTAGTTTTCTTTAAATCCAATGAAGATGGATATATATCCTTCACTGCGTCATTTATATAGCGATTGTCCACAGCGAGAAGATCGTCTATATATCGTTTGGTGAATGAGAAGGAACGGGCTTTGAATGGATCGGTTTTTGAAGCGCCTGCATATAGTCATATTCATAAGAGAACAGATATAGGTCAGCCAACAGGGGTGCACAATTCGTATCTATTGGAATACCTATATGCTGCTTATATATTGTGTTGCCAAATTTCACATAGATATTATTAATGAGAAACTCAAGCAACTCTATAAACAAAGAAACATCCCATGAATGATATCTCTTGTATGTAGTAGAGCTAAACAATGCTTTATGGCATCTGACATTAATATATCTACGATCAGTTTTCTTGAACACAGATACTATCAATGAACTCAGACGGTCAATAAGGTCCTGGTGAGGGATTGTAGTATAGAGAGTCGAGAAATCCCATGTGGATACATGTCTATACGGTATATGACCTTTAGCATCAAGTTCTTCCGTAAGACATTTTGAGTTTTTCAATATCCACATACATTCAACGCCAGAGTTTTTAGAAATAGTGGCGCAATGCCTTTCCCAAAATGTTTTTACCTCCTGAAGAGCCCTCGTCAACACGGTTGGAAGAAGCTTGGTGGTGCAGCTTCTAGAACCAGCTATGAATCTAGCTTTGTATGGTAATTTATGCTTTTTGGGGGTCCAGTATACTTTTGGTATATCATTATGTTTGGTTGGAATACAAATACCTCTTTCATTGAGAAACGTTTTGTGATTGTTAAATACATCTTCCAGAGTAAATGCAGTTTGAGAGTAAGTAGACGTTTTTGATGACGATATGTTTACACTCAATTCTTCAACCAGCACCTGGTAATAGTAATATTTACATATGAAAATTATATTATTTGGAGCTTTGTCTGCTGGGACTATGACGAATTTACTCTGGAGATTTGCTAGAACTTCTTGCGAATTGGGGCTTCTCAGTACTTGTTTTGCTTGGGGAAGGGTACTTCTGTCAATATGGCGGATTGTTTCAACGACCTTGGTCTTGGTGAGGTCCAGCCTATCGGCGAGTACTGTAGGTTCAAATTTTTCTCGCTTAGACCAATCAATAACGTACTGTTCCAAAGTAGACAGGACTGTCTTCTGGTCGGCCTTCAGATTTATATTTCTCGGCTCTCTATATTTAGGTCCCTTCATCAGGAGTAATCTTAGGTCCTTATCACAACATGTTTGCATGGTGTATAGATAAAGTTCGACGATTCACAATCACAACTATAGCCCCCCGACGTGTATAAGTTCCAGTCAAACTCCTTGACAGCATTAGAGTAATTGAATATTTTGGTGGCTATAGATTTAGTATACTTATATGAACTGCAAGGAGGTTCTGTGAACTTAAAATAGCTTGGTACAGTGTTGCGTACCCCTGGATCATTCAGGTAAATTAATAATGTCCAGTCCTTTATCTAAGTAGTTGAGTTTCACGAAAAACCGATCTTGGGATGTTTCGATTATGTTCACTGGACGATACAACCGAAAATACGCTATATCTTGACATACTTTAGTGATTTTGGGTGGTATTATATTTCCTGAAGATGCAGATTATTGTATATCTCTGGCTATATGATTTAATGCTCTCAGAGGTAACGCATACATAACTGTACGTAAGCTATGTGTACTATTGCGTGTGTTAGTTAAACCCACTAAGTAATTTAAAGTGATATGATCGTGAATCATCGCACTATTAAAATTTCTCCAACCATGGCCGCGATGTCTCCGTTGATGGGGTTCAAATAGCTGGGTAATATTGGATATATTTGAACGGCGGTTTGTAGCATTGCCGAACCCACTGACATTATCATTTAAACCATACGGAAACACTGACCCAAGCTCTAGCATCCAGAATAGTTCCCGCTCTCGGATTGCTGAAATGAACAAATAAACATCATTAGAAGGCTGAATACTTTTGTAGCCTGTCCCGCGGTAAGTGACTTTGTGATTTCAATGCCCATTGTATTAATAATGACGATATTTTCTACAATAGTTAATCTCAGCTACTAAATAACTAAATGACATACGAAGTAGGGTTTGATATGATTTAAGTGTGTACTCGAGAGATGACTTGGGGTCATATGTGCTACCGTGAGAGGATTTACATAGCAGTCTCTAATTGGCAGTGGGTAATATTAACTTTCCCAGATGTCACCGCTGGTGAGTCATTAGCGTGGCAAGTATTATAGCCCTCAGTTCCTATTACCCTGGACACTTACCAACCCAGCAGCGCTGCACGAGGTCACCCATCCAAGCCTTGAACGGGCTCAAAGTCGCTCAACTTCGGTGATTTTACGACAACTGGTGTGTCCAATGTGATAGGCCGTATCAGGGAAACCTTCATAAGTCACAGTGAAAGATACAGCCAAGAATTCTCGATGGGCATGACAGTGCACTCGCTGAGCCATCAGTAAATAATAACGAGAGATCCTGAAGCATATTGGCGCCCACCCTCGTCCGATAATTTTAAGCTAATGACAAGAGTATCTTTTTGTCCTTTGTTACCAAGAACAAACGATTGATTTGTTATTTTTATTTGCAGAATTTCGAAATTGAGTGAAAAAAAGATCGAAAAAGGGACACTGGAGAACACCAAGATATTATCTTCCTAAGTTTCAGGAGTTTCAAGATTCCTAGAAACTGTAGTTGATGTCGGTTGTTATAGCACAATACAAGTGAAATGAGCAAAGGAGGATCCTTCGTCCATGCGGTAATGTTGAAACTTTGAAAGTGTCTGAATCTTGATTATCTCCCTTGGATCGAAACATGCAGTAGTCCACAGTTGTCGAGTGTTGACGTTTCACAAGAGTGACGTCCCTTCGTGTAGACGAAACGGTGGAACAGTTCACTGGCAACAGCATGGACTAAAGTAAACTGATTTAAAATTTGAAGAAATACATTTTAATTCAGAATCATTTCACCTCCTTGATATAGAAGGTAAAGGTATGGATATTCTCTATAGTCAATATATAGAATATGCCCCACTGATTCACCGACTCCTGTGATGCAACGTCACAACTCGAGGAATACCGTGTTAATTTGAAGCGTAACTTGGATTTTCGATTTGGACCAAAAAGGTATCTTGCACAACTGGACCACAAGGGGAACCTGTGTACCAAATTTGAGAAAGATCCATGCAATACTTCCTGAGAAATGACGATAAAGTTTCATGGGGAAATCCAAAATGGCCGCCTGGTGGCCATATTGGATTTTGGAATCACACCAGAAAAGGTACTTTGCACAACAACAACATGGGGAACCTGTGTACCAAAGTTGACAAAGATCGATGCATTAGTTCCTGAGAATTGACGGTAAGAAAATTTCATGGGGAAATTCAAAATGGTCGCTTGGTGGCCATATTGGACTTTCGAATCGGACTAGAACAGTTATCTTGCACAACTGGAGTACAAGGGAAACCTGTGTACCAAATTTGAGGAAGAGCCATGCAGTACTTCCTGAGAAATCACGATAACCAAGTTTTATGGGAAAATCTAAGATGGCCGCCTGGTGGCAATATTGGATTTTCAAATCGGACCGAAAACGGCATCTGGCACAACTAGACCCCAGCATCTTGCACAACTAGACCCCAAGGGGAACCCGCGTACCAAATTTGAAAAAGATCCATGCAGTAGTTCCTGAGAAATCGCAATACAGATTCATGGGGAAATCCAAGATGGCCGTCTGGTGGCCATATTGTATTTTCGAATCGGACCAAGAAAGTTACCTTGCACAACTGGACCACAAGGGGAACCTGTGTACCAAATTTGAGAAAGATCCATGCATTACTTCCTGAGAAATCACGATAACCAAGTTTCATGGGGAAATCAAAGATGGCCGCCTGGTGGCCATATTGGACTTTCAAATCGGACCGAAAAAGGCATCTTGCACAACTAGACCACACGGGGAATCTGTGTACCAAATTTGAGAAATATCCATGTATTACTTCCCGAGAAATGACGATAACAATGTTTCATGGGGAAATCCAAGATGGCTGCCTAGTAGGTAGGCACAAGGTATCGTTAAGGTACACTCTGAAGTTAAGGTACAATTAAGGCACATCTAAGATACCAGACAGGTGTATACCTCTTAAATGCATATACCTTGCTACTGTGAGGGTATATATGTTCATAGCCTAATTTGAAATTGAAACGACAATCCTATATGTGCAGTGCCAACTATTATACCTTTGTTAAATATCGACTGGTCTGATTGCTTAAAATTACATAGGCAGTATCATACAACTGAGCCTTCTCCAAAAGGCTCGAATGTGAGTAGCTACAAATACAAACGTCCAAGCCGTGATTCAATAATCAGTCGTCACCCAGTAAAGAATTATCGCGTCCATAACCCAACAACCTGTCTCATATAACAGCATTAGCACCGAAATAATAAAAACAACAACAATCATAGTATACATGAGCATAGGTTAGTTCCCTGCAAGAGGGAAGCGATCAAAGGGTTTCAATGATATCGCGACGTGTGGGTCCGATTTCTTTTCACAACTGGGAACCCCACTGGTAATATCTTTTTCCTTGTTACACCCCGGAACCCAACGAGCTCGATTAGTCACGTTTTGATTGTGCCTGTTCATATGAACAACATGAGGCTGTTGAAGTACATGGCTTCATGTTTATATAAGTTAAATATGATGTGCCGTTAGGTCTATCTGTAGTTTATTTCAAATTCAGTGTAGGTGGATACATATACTTCACCATGTCATATATACCGATTATGCACAGCGAGATGATCGTCTATTAATGGTTTGGTAAATGAGAAGGAAGGGCTTTGAAGTGATTGGTTTTTGAAAGCGTCTGCATATAGTCGTGTTAATAAGAGAATATATATAAGTAAGCCAAACGGGATGCACAATTAGTACCCATTGGAAAGCAATAAACTTCGCAAGCAATTTCGGCATATTACTGACAAAAATATGTGAACATGAACTGCAGGCAAGCACCTAAAGGGTGCGTGGACCCCTCAGCCTGTTTTTTTTTTAGTCGTAGGATCAGGGCTGCATCTAGAGTCAATTGAGTTTCGGAAAACATATGGGCGCTCAAAACTCAAATGAAACAAAAAACGAAAGTGTTGTTGTTGTTCAATTTGAAACGATTTCTGAAGGAAATACTCCTAGAAAAATCTTCTGGGAGCCTCAATATCGATCCGATTGCATAGCTGGATATTAAATTTCATGTTAATAAACCTCTGTTGTGTGATTGATCACAGGCTCTTTGCGCCGAAATTCACTTAAAAAAATTGGACCCTCAATAATGAATTACGAAAAGGAACTGGGAGATCGGAACCTGCAAAAAATCCCTGGATATCGTATATAACACTTAGGTTTCACATGAGTGGTGTGCTGGGAATACAGCATGCAAGAAAGTGTAGCTTTATCAGTGGCAATTTATGCATTGCACAAGTGTGATAACAAGTAAATACATTTAAGAATGTAGATTCTCATTCATCCAGGATATGTAATTGGAATTAGGAATCATGTTTGATTAACCAGAAGTTGGGAGTCATTCGCACACTGTTCCATAGGGCGGAAACTGTCATCACGGATACTAATGACCGGCAGCAGGAACAAGAGTACCTCAAACGTACACTCAATACACGCGGTTACAATGATTGGACATTCCAAAAGGCTCTAGCCCCACGATCTAACGGCAGACCACCCCGCCCCAGCGGCCAGTCCAATACTACTACGGTCTCCATTCCGTATGTGAGGAACCTTTCGGAAAAAGTGAGGAGGATTTTCGGACAGTATAATGTCAAAACGTGCTTCAAACCGCAAAATACTCTACGGAACATCCTTGTGCACCCCAAAGACAAGCCTGAGAAGAACAAGGAAAGTGACATTGTGTATGGAATCAGGTGCCAGGACCAAAACTGTCCCGATCGGTACATCGGGGAAACGCAACAAACGCTAAAGAAACGCATGAGTCAACACCGGGCCGCCAGATCAGATGGCAATGATTCCGCGGTATTCAAACATATGTGTGATACTGGCCACACTTTCATCAACGAGGACGTCATAATCATGGACAGGGAAGGACGTTGGTTTGAGAGGGGCGTCAAAGAGGCCATTTGGGCCCGAGTGGAAAATCCCTCATTAAATCGGAACGGTGGTCTTCGCTTTCGACTATCTAACGTATGGGATACCACACTGAAGAAAACAAAGAAGCGATTGTGACACTTAACTTTGCAACTCATTCTGCAAACACCATACATGTGAATTTCCGACGCTTACAATATGTACTCTATATAATCGTGCATTTAAATTATGTACTAATATTGGACGAACAAGTTGAAATTTAAACCAGTGGTCCATCGATTTACATAAGGTGCGATATGTACTTGTGTTATGCTGTAGCCCAAAATGGT
>JAVTVY010046556.1:0-20184 GCA_036873755.1 Hanleya hanleyi
GATAATTCCATCTAACTTGACAAGTCCTCTGTCGTGAAAGGCCATATACCTGGAGCTGGGCCCGATTATGAACTAAAAAGTGTTATAAGATTCGAGATTATGTTGTCAAAGTTATCCCGCTGGCTGCCAGTGTCAATTATCTTTTTTAAGTTAAGCAGGAGTGAACTTCGCGAATTGGTAGTAACTCATTTGTCAAAGATGTTTTTTTTCGTTCAACGAATAGACAGAGAAAACTTACAAAACACAAAGAATCTCCTCTTTGGTGGATCTAATTATACATGGCAGTATAATGACAGGACCCACGAAGAAGGGTTTGATATGATTTAAGTGTGTATATGACCAGGCCACACTGGCGTTGACCTAAGATGGACTCAGGAGGCATCAGGACATGTTTTTGCCAATTTCGAAGTTTTTAGGTCACCCAAGTAGGTCAAATTTTCATCGGAAGTGGGTCAGCTCTGACGTTGCTGGTAACAGCCCGCTAAATGCACGTTCGTGCCAAAAAATCAAGGTTCCAAAGTCAACGGTTCTCCTTATTTTGCCGGAGAAAGGAGTCGGATGGACTGACTCACTCGTTACCGGACAATTGCAATTGAGAGCCTACTTCGTAAGAATTTAGTCGAGGTGGTACTTTAATATACTTGTAGCCACTAGAGTTGTAAGAAGTTTTCCTGTTTTCAGACCTCGATAGTGTTAAAGACATACACAGAATGGCCTAGAATAAGTTTAACGATATTATAAAAGAGTACAATTCTCTCGGTATATCCCTACAATGTATTTATACTCCATCAGACGTCCGCTATGCTAATCCATTAACATCAGATGAGTTGTTTGATCTCATCTGTCAACACAGCCCCCGAGCTAGCTTACATAATCGTCCAAACACGGTCTAATCACGTTAGAGGCTATGATGTTAAAAGCCGTCATTACACAATCTAAGTACTAGTATGAACTGACGAAGAAGATAGACCCATGATTATATTGTCTCATGCACATGCTATATTCCCAATGACATACTTCGCTGTGGTCAAACGAGGAAATTTCAGAATATCATACATCGGCAAATGGGAACCGTTATCTGTTCAAATTTGCTTTTCCTGACTAAATCGACAGAAACAAGCGAACGGCATCAAAGACACCCATGATTCCTGGAATAAACAACACGAACAGATCGGGCTTATTTCTTGAGATGTTTGTCCCTACAAAGACGATATGATGATAAATATGCTCCGTCCAATCATCGTAAAATTAGACACCAGATCAATAGCGTGTAGTTTTCGTTCTAACTTTTCGCGTATTGAGTGTCGTGTACAAATGCATGTTGTATTTCGGATAAAACTTTAGACAACAGCAGTATTTGCTATCCTACATCAAACCCTCTGTCCGTGAATGTAGTGAGTGCGTTTACCTCCTCCAAGACTAATCTAATATTGCTCTCCCAAACGTTACTGTAGATATTATGCACACTTATGTACACTTCAATTTCGTACAGCTTTTTGTCCACAAACGGTCATGTATTTTCATATCCAGCTAATAATTTGACCGTACTGTCATTCTCCAACCCATGGTGAGCACGAGACATTTTAGGTCACCGTAAATGTGCCAGCTGCGTCATCCCATTAAGAATATTTCTTCTTTGCTCCAGAAAGAAGATAGACACTTGAAGAAACATTTCGTAAAACTAGCATAGAATTCCAGGCAGTCTTTTCTACAGGTTTTTCATTGTGTTGTACCGTAACTCCTGAAACTGTTGTATGAACTTGCTTGCTTGTAAAAGTAAATATGTCAACGACTGCTCGAAAACCTTGAGCAGTTTGTTAGTTTGGCATGTTTTCCATCTCATTTCCTTCCCAGACGTTCGAATACCTGAAATTGAATATTAAGCCTACTTTTGTTTGATATTCCGATATAGAAATCAAAACTCGAAATGTTGGCCAACATGTATATTACGCATGAGCGGAATAATGTAGTGATACCATACATATCTGCATCATGTCCAAGTTACTACGGTACCGTTTCATGGCTTGTATTGGGATCAACTGCAAATAAAACAGAGCAGCTGTCTGGTCCGATGAATTTAGGTTTAACGTCGCTCTCAGCACTATTTCAGTTATATAGCGACGATCGAAAAAAACCCTCCAAGCACTCCAGCAAAAATAAATCAACAACCCAGCAATCCAGAAGTAACCAACACACCACACCAAACAACAAGCACATACACTAAAACTTATACAACAAACCGATTTCTTTCAAATAATCTAAAATACAGTCTTGTTTTACCCAACTAAAAAGATCTGAAGTAGCTGCTTGATAAAAAGACTCTCTAACAATCTTAAAATCTGTACATGCGATGAGAATATATTTCACCAAGAGATTTTCGTGGCATGGAATACACCTTGAGACTGGTTCCTTTTTTAGTAAAGGTTCGTGAGTTAATCGGGCATGGCCCATTCTACATCGCCTGATCAAGGCTTGATCGAAACGTTTTTGGCTACTCAGATGAATATGTCCTACGGCATAAAGGAGAGAACATGACACATAGTAAAATATTCTTATCTGGAGAGTAATATTCCATATGGCGTATACATATCCCCCTAGTAGCATTTGCTACATCCTGTGTTAAATGTGACAAGTCTAATCTACGTTACAAAAGAATTACCAGAGAAACTTATAAAACAGGGCTATTCCACCAAGCGCCTCCACTTAAAAGTTTTTAAAATTTGGCGATACATAGCGCATTCTGATAGCAAAATACGGTCAAAGCATGACTGACATACATCATACTCTATAACGATTTTACAACAAAAATCACATGAATTAAACATGCTGATTAGCGACACGGATTTGATATTTTTGGAACATCAGGTTGTCTTGCTGGCATCATTGGTGCTAATGCTTTTTTTAATTAGCTCTTTGGATTTGGACGCGGAATTTCTTCAGTGACCCATAGCTGAATAGTGAGTGATAGAATAGACGTTGTGTGAGACACAAGGACAACTGAAAAAGAGTGGGGTCGTTTTCGTGCTAGAGAAGTCAGCTACTCTCGTTTTTTTCATCATAGCGCTAGCTAAATAATTGGGCTGCTGTTTCTAAATCCATTTCTTATCAGTGAAAACAATTTTCTTTTTGGCTGTACTAGTGTTGCTTTACTCTCTCGAGCCAATGAAACAACTACTTTACGTTGAATATCTGATCAACCTCATTACCCGCAAGTTGACCTGTTTGACTGACACAGAAAAGTGTGACCGCATACCTAATATATAGATCCATATGAAGAAGTATAGCCCTACTGAGTAAAATTCAAGAGTAGGTGTTGTCAGATGTTGTCAGAACACTGTGTTCAGGAGAATATATTACCGATATTCACATTTTGACATTGTGGCATTTAGAACTAGATCAAGGTCAGTCCAGAGTGAACGCTAGATACCCTTATCAAGCAGCACTGTGCCAAAGATTACCCTCTAGACCAATTTGCTCCCGATATATTTTCACAAGCATTTGGGACAGCTGTTTAGATATTGACCACTGTGACCTTTGAAAATAGGTCACGGTCAGTACAGAGTGAACTTAACCTAGATGCTTTCATCAGACAACAATCTGTCTCTCCCTCCCTTTGTTACTGAAATATTGTTCACCAGGAATTATGAGTGTTTTAACAATTTAATCGTTGTTTTCGTTGAAAATAGTTAAAGGTTAGTCCAGAGCGACATGGGCCTAGACTCCCTCATACGGCAACCCGGCAACACAGACAAGGGCTCTAGCTCTCTCTGCTATTGAAATATTGCGTTCGCGACATTCGATAGAGACACACAGAAGCACTAACTAACGAACGACAGAACAGACTTCCATGACCCTCTCCCATCTACGTGGTGAGAGACAATTATAAACTATATATGCATACATGCTATCGCTAAAGAATGATGGGGTTGTCATGGATATTTCTTCCTTAGAATAGCAATGTAATGAGGGAATTTGTCCTTAATATAATACTGAAGTGAAAGACAGAACAGCAAATATGTTAAAAGATTAACCTTCCGTTATACAAGAATTCTGTTGATTAGTATGACCTTTCTTCTTCGCTTTTCCCAAGCTCACGTTGATAACATCACATCTTTGACATATGCCCCCGTCCGTCTTTTTCAGCTGGCGTCAAAAGCACCCGGTTCTGAACTGACTGGCACATATCTACATGCTGGGAGTAATGTCTGCTGCTGGAAAATGAAGCTCGAGATACTGTCGTGTCAAACGTTAGATATAACGGCTGTGTTATTTATACGTGCAGTACTGGCTGTTGTCTGTTAGGAGAGCGTGCCGGTGTGATGGATAAGAATGTCCTTGTGATCAGTGCCCCTTTTCATGTCCTTTTCTATTGCAATCAAGGACGGACATGTGCCCCCAATGTGGAGAAAAGTGTCATAGCTGGGTTGGGAAATAGGACCCGGACACTCTTATCCACCGGACATTCATAGCCTTCACACTGGTCGTGACCCAATAGCCAAAAGTTACGCTTTTAGTTATACTTCTGGTTATACTGGTAGTATATGAGTGTTTACAAACATTCCGTAATGTTATACAACGAAGCGAGGTAGAGAATACACATCATAACAAAAAATAGATGAGACCAGTTTCTAAAGTAGCAAGAAAAACATCACTGTGAGCCCATGTTATGGATTGATCAAGAACGCGAAAACTAAGCCTAAAGTTTATTGGGATTTCGATCAGATTTAAGATTTTCTTTCCACTAAAATTAGTTTTATAACCCGATGCGTAGTCGATATTCTGCTGGTTGCAAATTTCCCTTAGAAAACAAGAACCGACCTCTAATATTGATATCGATTAATCCATATTACTTCATTAGGGTTAAGTATTCGAATAACAGGAAGTCTCTCCCTCAAGGCTAACTCAATCGGAAGACTACTGACGTGAGCGCTTCTTCAGTTACAACCATCTATTACACATGAACCGGTAAAAACCGCAATATTCAGTGTAGGGAAGAGCAAATATACAACTGACAGTAAATGGAATGAGTGCGCGTCAAAGTCCACAATCATAAACTGAAGTTTGCTGTCCACGCTCAGTCCTCATCATTATATCACACATAACCCAGTATCCCTAATCATGGTCCGTCTGACAAAGCCGTACCATAGTCGAAAGCAGGTCTGCTGTAACGAACACCAGTCCACTTATTGGTTCCGGATGACCTTAGTGGCCCCAGGTAGATCCTTCATGTAGAAAGCTATTGCTTGAGTCTTTGTGCAGCTGAAAAGGTTAAAGTCCAGACATACATGTATTGTATGTATTGTTACGTGATTCTTACATGCAGTATGGACCTGGACTTGTGACCGGTCCGCACATGCCCATATTGGAGGAAATTAAGAGACAGCAACATGTCGTGTATTTCTTCCCCTCTGGTTGTTTTGAATAGAGATATCTGTGTTTGTTTAGATTTAAGAGAGGCCCCCGTGCCAGTTCCTCTTCGACATCAAAAGGATTGTCCTCCAAATTAAGTCGCCTTGTTTCGAAATATAACGAGACTCCACAAATACGGCTAACCTGTTTCCATCTTCGACCGTTCATTGGCTGTTATTATAGACAAACCGTTAAAGCACTAGTTTTCATGCAGAGCATACAAGTCTGCTTATGGAGAATGACAGATCCTAATCATTTACAATATATTTACCAGGCGTTCTGTTTTGGCTCAGCCGAAGTTAGTATGTCGATACTATTGTTTTACATTGTTTCTCTTTCGGCATTGAATTGTATATACATTTGTTCAGGATTAAGATCTATCGGAATAGCAAGAAATATCACGTATTGTTAGATCAATAAAGGGTGGAACTTCATGATGTTCTATGGTAACATAATATCTTTAAATAATTAGTTTTTCCTATATTTGTTGTAAATGAGGCAATTTATTGACTGATTAGAGCTAAAATTTTGGGTTCATACTTCAACGAATCTAAAAATATCTATGCCACGCCCACAACCGCACTACTTTTTTCGCTAAAAATAGCACTGGATCACTGACCGTGAAGTGTAGGTCTAAAATCATTTTAGATTTTAGTGCATAATATTGTCATCAGAAAAAATATTAGAACTACTAGAAGAAACGGTCAGTTTAAATATCTATTTTTATGTGAGACATTCTCTCCATACTGAGACGTTTTTCTCCATACACAATGTGCAAAACACCCTGTCAAACTGAAAACGGTTTGAACCACGCTAGACTTAATGTCTAGATGTTGCTAGGAGTTACGAACATTGTTGACTGCGTTTCTCTGCTGTTACAAGAATTATACCGAAGAATTCGTTCGCCCCGCATTCAATTTCTTCTCCCATTTAATTAGTTTTGCTTGACTAATTTAAATATAATATATTTTGTTCACGTTCATTGGGGTGTGAACTTGAAAACCGCTGTGCAAACTTTGTATGGACCGCTACGCGATATAACACAGTCGCGTTCATACAAAATTTCCACCGCGGTTTTTAAGCTCATACCCCAATGAACGTAAAAAATTACGATGGATATCAGAGATCATTGCAGTGTTAAAAACTGAAGAAAATGATGTCGACCGAACCGCAGTGAGTGAATTATGATGGGCATGAATTATAAAGTCGATTCTGCAGGGTCAAGTCAGACGAACATTTCCATGGTATTCTTTCTAAGCGTTAGCTTCGACATTGAGTAGCGAGCTGTCGTCCATTAATCCGATCTGGCCTGGTCGATTCGGGGTGTACCGCAGCCTGGGAAGGGGCGGAAAGTGGCCTCCTATATATTTTTGGATATCCTTGGTGCTGAAACTTATACACTATAGCTTTGGGTCAAGCATTACCAGAAAAAATCTAAAGATGGGCGTCATGATGACGTCACAGTGATGTCAGTTTCAAAAAAACATTTTTTGGACGAGTTTTCGAATTTTTCATTAATGTGTTTTCTTCTTAAAAATACGCGATAAATTAATAAATAATAATCTGAAGTGAAATAAAAGATATTTCGTCATATTTCTTCAAAATTCATGCTTTTCTGACCGAAAAAGTGGTCAAAAGCTAACTTTTCTCGTCGCTGTTTTGGATTTTCCCATGATCCTCTGCATACGGGGTTACGCAAAAAGGTTCAAAATTATGATCAACTACAAATTTACGGAGTGTCAGCTCTCAAGTTTTTGTCGTTCCGGTGATAGAAGCAATAAATAAACAGGGAAGGGGGGGGGGGTGATAGGGTTATGAATTCACGAGACAATAATCGTACGACCTTAAGCATAAGACGTCTTAAATATCATTTGTTTCACGATATTTCTGAAAACATCACCAAAACAGGTACCAAAACTGATCCCCGTGATGATTTGGATCCCATCCACGTCTTTAATTCGAATATTGTAGCTGTTCATGTGGACATCTTGGATGACATGATCACACGGCCCCAAACACCAGCTTGAGCGGTAATGAATACAAATACTACGAAAATCTTCTGGAAAATGATAGCACCGTGTCTGGGGTTGAAGTCTTATTTGGATATTATTTCTCTATATTGTTTACTATATTGGCCCAAGGGCCCCTGTGTGTAATTTCCAACCAGCTAACCACCTGTAGCAAAAAGACGATAAATTTATTTGAAACTAGTTTCACAAGAGCTATTTAAATTCCATGCCACATAAACATATAATATTCCGTGATATTATGTCTGAGTGTTCTATCTTCAACATGTGATTTTGGGTGATAAGCCGGGAATCGACACGATGAGGCCCATTTTTTTGTGGCAAATTGAATCCGTGAAGTGCATGTTGACTAACTCAAGTACAAGACTTAAGTGCATATTTTTATTGAACCCTGTTATCTCTTAGGCAACATCTCTTACAATTATATCTCTGGGTAACAACTCTCACAGTTGTCTCCCTGAGCAACACCTCTTACATTTATCTGTCCACATTTCTTACAATTTCCACCATTCAACTCAGTGCTAGAGGCTGCGTGGTCGGTCATCCAAGATGTAACCGTCACTGGGATAGAAATCATAAAAGGGATCATGTTTTGGTTCTTGTGATGTTTTTACTTATGTGCAGTCAGTATATTTGCCTGTGAGGTGTTATGACTTATTTTCAGTACGTGCACATCGCTTTCCATCATACCTTTAATGCTGGGTTGGTCGATAGGAATACCGCGCTTGTCAGTGTGAATCGTTAAAACTGTAAAAAATCGCTTTTCTTTTTCCTGAATATTGCTTTCGTTCATGACCATCTTTAGTTTATATATCTGTCGCTTTGGGTAATGAAGTTCCACGTAGGTAATAGATAGGCCTTGTATAATGATTGATTTTTTAATGTTGCCGATGACGAATAGAAGTTTATGTTACACAAGAAAATGCTTAGTTAATTTATCAGACCCCTCGAATCGTCCCAGGCGTTTGATGTATTGTAAGACCATTGAAACTACAAAACAGTTTATTGGCAATCGTTTATTCAAACCAGGTTTGTTCCACATCTTAAATTATTATTGCATCTCAGAGTATTCCTCCATGCCGTGACAGACAAACACAGAACGGCTCAGCTTCAATGTTTTTACATAATACTGGAATCTTGATGTTCGACTAGACGGATATAAATACACAGTTTTTTATCTTGTCATACCATTTCATTGAATGGCGCACTTTCAAATGTTGTGCCAATTTGGTCAGATGATATCAGAGGATTCCCCCATGCCCTGACAGACAAACACAGAACGACTCGTGTCCAACGTTTTGATAGGATACTGGAATCTAGATAAGCGGTCAGACTGATATACATACACAGTGTTTTATCGTATTATACCGTTTCATTGAACATGATGCAGCAATTTGGCCAACGACGTGTTACAATACTTGACTCAATCATAGTGTTTAAATCACCACCCAGAATCAAAGAATCAATGAGATACACCGAACTCTAGGTAATGAGTTGGAAACTTATTTATGTTTAAGAATACTTCAATGATTAAGATTATACGAATAGAACAGCATGATATTTCTTTTTGTTGCCATCATAATCGCTACTCTATTGCAAGTAGAAAACTTATTCTATTTTTATTTCCATTGTATGGCTGTTTGAAATTTGTGTTGAACTGTCTTTCTAGTATTGACGTAGAGAGAGAGAGAGAGAGAGAGAGAGAGAGAGAGAGAGAGGGAGGGAATTAATGTTTAATGTCGCGTTCAGTAATATTTCAGCTATATAGCGATGATCAAACAAAATGTTAAGTACTCAAGTCACTAAGTTAGCAATCCAACGCATTAAAACATACACACATTAAAACTGATGTAACAAACCAATTTCTCTCAAATAACTCAAGATGCATTCTTTCCTCACCCGAATAAAAAGATCTTCCAAAGTAGTCGCTCGATAAAAAGCATCTCTTACAGTCTTAAAATCTATGCATTCGATAATAATATGTTTTACCGTGAGATCTTCATGGCATGGAATACACCTTGGGACGGACTCTTTTTTTAGTAAATGTTCGTGAGTTAATCGTGTATGGCAGATTCTACATCGCCTGATCATGGTTTGATCGAAACGTTTTTGGCTGTTCAGATGAGTATAGCCTACAGTTTTTTTGAACTCATGAAGTTTGTTATTATTCACAGCATCCCATGAAGATTGAAACAGCCGCCGTACAGATTGAGGATCTGAAATCGCTATATGGGATTCCAACAGGATCAACCTCATCATCTTGGGCTGCCTTAGCCATTCTATCAGCCTCTGAATATCGGATCAGATGCCTGTACTTCATAAAACGATTTGATGACATAAATACGTGTCTAGTCCGTCATTCAATATTCAACCGTCGTCAATTAAGGAATTTCCGAGCCCATAATCCATAGGGCTATTCCATATAACAGCATTAGCACCAAATAAAAAAAAATCCTGTTATATATACACATAGGCTAGATGTTGCACGCCGCGCTCGCATTTTGCTATCAGCATGCGATATGTATCGCCAAATTTGAGAGTGGAGGTGCTGTGTGGTATAGCGAAAAACACCGCTCAATGATAGTAGTGTCCAAATTCACCACTGGATACTACAATCTGACAAATATTCATGTTAGAGATTGAACATGATCAAATTTAAAGTGCAAATATACACGTTCCATAGCTGCAAAATTCAGCCCAATTTTCACGTGATACTATATCACGGCAGACCATAAAAAAAACGTCGGGTTCTGTTCTGGGTCGGTACAAATCCGGCTTTAGATTTCCCGAAGTACACTTCTTTCGTCTCCCAAAAGCCACAGGGATCAGTTAATTGAATTGCACTATTGAACATAACTAATGCAGATAAGTAGAATTTCTTGTAGGAAAGAGCAATGTACTTGCCGGCATAATAGCATCTGATACCAAATTAGTGACAGTTACTCGGTTCTGACCTTCCCCTTATGAATTAAGAAGAGTGCGGAATCATGTTACAGGCGACCTGAAGTAATTCATTTAATAGTTACTGTTTTCCTATTGGGATCATGATCTTGAACTATTGTCTGTACCTAACGCATCAAAATAATGTGCAAATTTGGCTTAGGCAATTCTGATCAGCGTTAACGGAAGTTTGATCTTGTCGTATACTTTTCAGCACCGATTTCGTAATGTATCAAAATTATGATACCTAGAGCTAATGCTATATTTTCAATGTCGGCATATCTGCCGTGATATTACTTAGAAATGTGATTTTGGTTCAATGTGTCATATTTAAGACATATAAAGAAAACCATGCTGAAATGCATACGAATGTTTAAAAAACTGGATGAAAGCCTTTTTTCCCGTTTACACGTCACCCTTTACTGAGAGTTTATAGAATATCACTTTTTCTGTACGAAACATGTTTTTTTTGTGTGTGAAGAATTGAAGAAATTATTATTTGGCTTCACTAATGTAAACTGTAAGGAATTGTGCTTGTATGAACGCTACTACTCCTCAAATTGTGCGCTTTTAACATTTCCAATGTATTAAAGGGGTGCCCGGGGATGCCATAGATGAAAAATCTTTCTTTTCTGATAGCCTCTACAGGGTATGTGATATCACTGGAATAATTCAAGCCATTGGAAATCCATGCGCATGTTTTCAAAGCTCTTTGGCATAAACATCGCCTGAGTTTCTCAGCAAAATGTTTTAAATTACCCCGAGTCATCCACAAGCGAGCATTTGATGCATGCGCCACTACAATGTTGATATAATCTTGGGTTACTAGAGCAAAGATCCGAGGATCATCCTAAGCATATATAGCTGAATAGTCGCAGCTGGAATCTTGTTATGTAATGCTCTTTGTCCGCCTGCGAAATCCAGATGTGACAAACAATATCGACTGATGCTTGAAATTGGACTTTCGAATGTTTTTTACTTTTCGTGTACATTTGATATTACATTGAAATATTAATTTGGTTCAATGTATCACGTTTGAGATACATTAAAAATACATGCTAAATGTAATGCATGGATTTTCCACCTCAGAGCTGTAGTCCTTTCGTGCATCCATTAACAAGTCGGAAAAAGACAATTGGACTAAAATCATCATTTAAATAGATATATTTTCACTTTGATTATTGATCAAAATCGAAGGTAATTTTTTATTCTGTTAATATTGTATTTTAATGCTGGGTATTAAGTTTGATGAATCTGGGCAATTCAAATTCAAATGATGTATTTCCAATTCAAGCAATTAATTTGAATGCTCAGATTGTGAAGAATTTAGATAAGTATTTCAATTGCAAGATTTTATCAAAACCTAAATAGATTTTATTCCTACATGAAAGCAGTTCAAATTTGAATGATGTATTTCAAATTCTGATATTCCTATATGAACATGAAATTGAATTTGAAAGAATTTTGAAAAATTAGAATGTACCCGCGCGTAAAAGATGATTTGATGGTTGATAATGACTCAAATTGGAGTTTTGTGCAGTTTTGAAGAAATAAATGTATGGCTTCATTAGCGTAACTGGCTTCATTAGCGTAACTGCTAATGTAGATTTTCCTATGTTTATAGGTCGCTTCTTCTCTTAAGCACTAATATATTTGATAAAACTATAAGCTTACAAATTGAATGTTCACCGTGTGAATTATGTGTTCTAAGATTGCATTTCTATTATGCTTTCAGTACTGAACCTAGAAGACCTATTTAATTAATGTTATTTCAAAGATTATCTTATTGACACGAATATCTCAATTTATATAAAAAAACTGTGAAAATAACTAAAATTGTATCTGCTTTTGATACATTTACAATCAGTCTGTATTTAATGTGGTTCAGCGGTAACGTGTTTGCAACTTAAGGGTGCTGATACCCCATGAATTAAGCTACGGCAACGGCAACAACAGTACAATCAACAGTTATATAATCGTTTAACCAATTACGATAATCCAAGAAAAACAACTTCTAATCTCTACATTTTTGTCGATTCCCATCTATATGTGCTTGGAAAGACAAGATGACTTTGATCATTATATAAAGATATCGATTCCTGGTTACTTCACACTGAATAAATGCGTCAGATCTGCCATGCAGTGGGCAGTCTTCGTTTAATAAAAGTTTCATTATCCATTAATAATGTTTCATTAATAATATTAGAACCTAAAATAAACATAACCGATAGATAAAAAGTAAATTGGAGTTTCTTGAAAGAGAGAAGCAGTACAATGTTGCAGACAAGATCAATTGTTCTCAATGATGCCGACAAGATCAGTTGCGACACCTATGAAATGATAATTTCTTGCAAATCAGTTCATTAATTTCGCCCTTGATCGAGAATTGATCTGTCCAGAGAGAGAAACATTTTCCGGATAATCGGCAATGCTGTGGAAGAAACTGATAATTTAAGCAGTGAGGAGGTGCATGTGATTCATGTTCTACACTTCGGTAACAATTTCCCTACATTTTTCGAACGTTATCATACAAACTTTGATACAAATTTGATATTTCATCATCTTCAATGGAAAAATGACTGTTATACCTTTGTATGAAACCTAAAATCCACGTCGTTTCAGTGATGGGGTTTTATCTGGGTAGTGACATATACACTTTTGGCAAAACAAAAGTAGATGAGATATGTCTGCTTTAACGTATTGTAAAATATGGAATGAGATAATGAATATTTTGATCATATATGTATCTTGTTGATTTCACATTTACCTTAATCAGTTCGGTTAAAATGTCAGTTCGAGCGTTTGTACATTTGAGAGCATTTCTCTGCTAATTAAGCGGAAGCCAGGAAGTCTGAACCGGGTATACACTTGTGTTGATAACGATTCAGACCAGAGATTTGGATTTGACACATCAGGTCAATTATAGCAGGCCTGGCTAAGTTAAAGCAAATCATATCAAGCAAAACGGTGTCTGGTAGAAGCAAAAGGATGGCACTTGAGATTTAATTGGTACACTAAATATAACTCGATTTACATTGTATATTGTAGAAATGAAAGATAAAGGTCTTCTATTAGTATGTAAGCTAGAGCATACATGAATATGGTACGGTATTAAAGGAGAGAGAGAGAGAGAGAATTAGGGTTTAACGTCGCATTCAGCAATATTTCAGCTATATAGCGACGATCAAACAAAATTCTAAGCAATCAATTCAAAAACTCAGTAAACTAATGCGTTAAAACAGGTACAAACATTAAAATTTGTACAACAAACCAATCTCTCTCAAATAACCTAAAATACAATCTTCTTTCACTCTGCTAAAAAGATCTTCCAGCGTATCTGCTCGATAAAAAGTATCTCTTACAGTTTTAAAATCTATGCAGTCGGTATTAAAGTGACCAGGTCAGGCCACAGCTGTGTTTAAATTAACAACCAGTGGCAAGTGGTCAATCCGGCAGGTCCCTAATTAATTGTTACAAATCCTGGAGTTGAGGGTTTTGTACCAGTCTCTGGTTCAAGTGCTTATTTGTTTTACTGTATAAAATTCGATGTAATTTCACAATGATTCAAGCAGTAACATCTTTGCTTCAATCTGTACGGACGTTTTCAGGATATCTTTGATTTGCTGTACCAATGTCTATGTTATGATGCAGAAGTAATACAACATCAACCTCTATCATCACAACGAGTTGTCTTGTAGTTCATTGGCTTTGACTGAAGACGAACTTATGGAAACTGGGTTATATAGAGATCATCCCCGTTGTCTATCACCTTTACGTAATCAACTGATAGGACACTAAAATTCTATATTGGCGACCCCCAGACGAGATACTACAAGGCAAGACAGGTATGGCAGATCAGGCCGTGCGAGTGCAAGATCTGCAGGCCATAGCACAGGGCGTAACAACACTAGTAAACGCCGTGCGTGCTGACAATTCAGCTCATGAACAATCACGAGTACAACGTGAGAGATTACGAAATCACGTTGCGGCTATTCGTAAATGTGATGGACTCATTCCGGCCGAGGTGCGCGACTGGTTAGAAGAATGCAACACGGCGATACGGGATGTTCGAGACATCAATGGGAGTCCAGCACATTTGGCGATATGGACGACAGCCGGAGGTCTCCGAAGGGAGATCGATTTATTTCTTGAGGACAAGGACAATGCCACCGTAACTTGGCAAACAATTAGGCAACATGTGGTAACGGCATTTGTATCCACAAATGAAGATGAGAGGTTAAAATGTGAATTAGAATCGATTCACCAGAGACCAGGAGAAACTGTGTATACATACAATAGGCGATTTCGGGACTTGGCGAGACGTGCATATCCTGATGTAAATGACGACTCGAAACGTGTCATACTTCGTGCTTATATCAGGTCACTACAGGATAAGCAGTTGGCACGCAAAATTGTGATGAACAAACGGGCCGAAGATGTAAATGCGGCTATGACCTATATCGAGGATCAAGCATCTCGATTAGACTTACTATCTACTATGAACTTAGACGAAGCAGTGCCGATGGAAGTTGACGCTTCTCAGGACCCTGTCGAGAGATGTTTAGAGGAAATCCGACAGAACCGAGGTGTCATAGAGGCACATCAGAAATTAGTGAACAATCGATTGAGCCGGTTGGAATGTGATCAACGCCGACAGCAGGAAACTACCACGATGCGAGCCCGGAGTGATCAGCGACTGCCAATTACGCGAAACAATGGTCCGAGACGTGCCAGTCAGAGACAACCAATCACTTGTTGGAGATGCGAGCAGACCGGACACAGAATGGCGGTATGTCGTAATCCACCTAGTCCACGCTTCCAAACAACTCATGAGCAGGCGGGAAACGGCAGAGGGCCGAGCGCACGATCATTCCAGGGAGGTTCTCGGCCCAATTAAAGTTAGATGGACAAACTATTACTGCACTGATTGACACAGGGGCGTCAACGTCATTACTACGTGCTGATGTGTGGCACAAACTATCTGGGAAGGGACCACTTAAGAAAACTGGTATAATATATGCTGTGAATGAGCAGCCTCTGAAGGTTTTGGGACAAACTGAAGTCAAATTTCTAAACGCGTCTCCTGTACCGATTGTTGTGGTTCCGGAGATGTTTCATCAGTGTATTTTGGGGTCTGATGCCTTACATATTGGAAAAGCTCAACTGGACTATCCAAAAAGTCATATGCGATGGTTCGGTCGATTATACAAGTTAACGTCGACTGGACAGCTGGGAGGTATCGACGCTGCAGGAAGTGTATACGAAACCACGGGAAACAGGGAGATCGATGAAGTGCTACACGAATACCGAGATGTTTTCGACGTGTCGAAGAAACCAGGTGCAGGGAGACACCCGAGAGTGCAGTGTACCATACCTACTGGAGATCACCCCCTATCAGGCAGCGTGCGTACAGAATGCCTTTGATGAAACAGCATGTTGTCAAGGACCAAATAAAGGAGATGTTACAGGCAGGTGTTATACGACCATCTTCCTCACCTTGGGCGTCACCTATCACACTGGTACCGAAGAAGGATGGAACGATCAGGTTCGCCATCGATTACAGGAAATTGAACTCTGTAACACGTAAGGACAGTTATCCATTACCTTTGATTTCAGACATTTTTGACTCTCTGCGTGGTGCATCTGTGTTCACAACTCTAGACCTCAAGTCCGGATATTGGCAAATACCTGTCTCACCTCAGGACATTGAAAAAACCGCATTTACCTGCTCAGAAGGTTTATTTGAATGGAATTCCATGCCATTTGGATTTTGTAACTCAGGTGCGGTTTTCCAAAGAGCCATGAATGACATTTTTCGAGATTATGTCGGTAAGTTTGTTGTTGTCTATGTTGACGACATTGTTATATACTCACGCAATGAAACTGAGCATGCTTATCATCTAAAACTAGTCTTGGAACGGTTATTAGAGTATAATTTACAACTCAAAAGAAAGAAGTGTGTCTTTGCGGCTAGGTCAGTAGATTTATTGGGGTATCACATTTCACAGCATGGTATTTCCCCACAAGATCAGAAAATTCAAGCTATCCGTGACATGTTCCCTCCCACTTCTGTAGAGGAAGTACGTTCTATTCTTGGCATGTCAGGATATTATCGTGCATGTGTCCCCAACTATGCTAACCTGGTAGAGCCTCTCGTGTCCTTGACACGGAAGCATGTGAGGTTCAAATGGGGTCAGCCCCAGCAGAATGCATTTGATGAGGTGAAACGCCTCTTATGCAGTGATAGTGTACTAGCCTATCCAAACCCACAGAAGCCATACAAATTGTTTACTGATGCATCCAACTATGCAGTAGGTGCAATTTTAGTGCAAGAAGATGAGCAAGGTGTTGACCGGGTCATACAGTATGTGTCGGCCACCTTAAAAGATAGCCAGTTGAATTGGCCTGTCATAGAAAAAGAAGGATATTCTGTAGTCTATGCATTGAAAAAGCTAAGGCCATACCTCTATGGAGCAGAATTTGTTGTTTACACTGATCATAAACCGTTGAAAAGTCTCTTTCTTGGTGAAGTTAGGAACACCAAAGTTCAACGATGGGCAGTTTTGATAGCTGAGTATGGGTGTAAGATTGAATACATCAAAGGAAGCAAGAATGTCCGAGCAGACATGCTTTCAAGAATTCGAACTCCTTATGAAGTTGCAACATTTGATACTAACGATTACATTATACCTGAGGTACCTGAGGGTGTCCTACCGTACGTGCCAATATCGGTATATGGCGTTGATGAAGTGACACTTCGCCAGGAACAAAAACGGGAGTTCCCCACTCTATTTACTGTTCCATCAGAGGAACATATGGTGCATAATGAGATAGTCTATTCCACGAGATGTCCCTCGGCAGCTGATGCTGAATATCCCCGTGTGATCTTGCCGACCAGGTTTCGTAACCAGGTAATGGAGCAAGCACACCTTCGCGCAGGTCACCAAGGACTCTATAAGACCGTAGGTCTAGTCCGAGATGCATTCGTTTGGAAGGGCATGCGCAAAGACATTATGCGTATGTTGGACCGTTGTGCAACTTGTCAGGTAAATAGACGGGTGCGTAGTCGCCCAAAGTACACCGAAATGCCCATGCCGAAATATCCAGGTCAGATTGTTGGTATGGATTTGATCGGTCCACTGACTCGATCAAATAAAGGCCATTCCTACATCTTGACGATAGTAGATCATTATTCAGCTTGGGCGGAAGCTTTTCCTATACGTTCGAAAACAGCTGAAAATGTGGAGGATAAATTTCTGGAAGAATACTGTTCTAGACATGGAATTCCAGAGATCGTGATTACCGATCTGGGAAAGGAATTCAATTCTAATGAGTTGAGAGAAAAATTAAAGTTGCTAGGAATAGATCACAGGCGCACGACTCCGTATCATCCTCAAACTAACGGCAAAACTGAACGTTTCAATCGAACCCTTAAGGAAATTCTCCAGAAGTTGGTCAATAATCAGTCTCGACATTGGGAAAGTGAACTCAGTTCAGCCTTGTTAGCTTATCGCAACACAAGACATGCCACAACTACGTACACGCCCTTTTATTTAACGTATGGGCGTCGTGCACGTTTACCATTCTCCCTACCTGTAGATGCTTCACAAGATCTTAGTGACCGTTTAAGTCATGTGAGCAATGCACTTCACAAAGCACGTGAAGCGACTGAAAAATCACGATTGTACCATCGTGAACAAATTAATCACCGAGCACGGGAGGGCGTGTTCAAGGTGGGCGACTCTGTGGTTGTTCATGCAGATGAGCGAATCAAACTGACAGCTCAGTGTGATCCACAGTATGAAATATTTAAGATTAACGGGCCGGTAGCCCATATTCGACACCAGAGGTCAGGAAAAACTAGAGTAGTTAATGTCTCTAAGCTTCGAGTTGTCGATCCTCAGATTGTTTGGGATAATGTTCAGCCACGCCCCCGTCGTAACCCTGAGATAGGTACGCGGCAGAGTCTGAACAGAGCAGAACGCCAGTTTAACGTAGCTCCCGAGCAAGTTGAGACGCCCACGTCGCATGATAGGCAGTTGTCAAACTCCTCCCCTTCTCCGAATGATGAATCTACCAGTCAGTCTCCTAATACACTTGAAATTCCCGATGATACGGCAATTAATAATGGAAGTCAAGTGCCTGATGTAGAAGATCCGCCTAATGCGGATGACACGTCGTCTGATATGGACGAGGAGACTCCCAATGAGCCAGACTCCTCGAATGAAATGGACGACTCACCGCATGGTTATTATTTGCGCAAGCGCAAACCTCCAGCCTTGAGTTCTCCTATAATCAGAAATAAACATCGCCGTACGTACACTTTTCGATATCAGTGGCTATGACAGGGATTATGTTGCTCGTAGTATATGTTTTGGCTATTACGGTCCCATTTGGATGGACTGCTATAACCCCACTGCGGAATGGCATCCTTGTTACTGGACAGGTCCCTATTAGTTTGGTCAAGGCTGAGTGGACAGTTGTTGTGACTATTACGCCACCGGTATTCCCTGAGAATTTTCGTGCACATGTCCAAGAACTTTATCGTATGGTTAACGTCTCGTTTGATCACCAGTATATTGAACGTTCCGACATGTTACCTTGGTTGCATCGATTCCAGCATCTTGCGGTTCAGGTCGAACAAGCTGATATCGACCGTATATCTCCCCGTCGATTCCGAAGGGCGTTTCTAGATGTGGTGGGTGAAATTGGATCCGCCTTGTTTGGCATAGCAACGACCCGGGATGTTAATAAGTTAAGAGAACTGGTACAAACCACGTTAACGGCCGCCCATGGCATAGCTCATTTTGCAAATGAACTTGCGTCTGGAGTACATCACGCCTTTGATGAGATTGCACTTAATCGCGATCGAATTAATCAACTTTCAAATGCTATGATTAACGTTACGCAATATCTAAATGATTTCACTCAGTCAGTTAGAGCGTCGCAGGTACGGATGTGGCGACGTATTCTCCTCGTATTAAAGTTTAACCATATCTTGGATGCCATGGAATTAACTATGCAAACGTACAATGAAGCCCGTTTACAATACCAACGACAGTACGCCTCCGTGGAATTGGGTAGACTGACTGAGGAATTATTTCCATCATTGGAATTGCGAAAAGTACAAGACCTGTTACCAATAGGAGTTCAACTTATTGAACCATACATGTGGTATTATCAACATGTACTTGTGCAATCGCTGTGGCTACATGATGGTGTCGATTCTCTGCATTACGTGGCCACTCTCCCACTTGTTGACAATGGTGCCTATGTCGAATATAATATAAGGTCATGGGCTATGCCCTTACGTGCCCCCGGTCAGTTAATGAAAGTCATGTTATCCGCGGAACATATTGGGTTAAATACGCGGACAGGTTGGTACTTCCACCCTGCACGGTGTATGGGGCGTACACCGAAGGTTTGTTATGGCAACGCCATGATGGCGTCACAGCATATACCTTGTATTGTGAGTATCTTATCAAATGTCACTAGTGATCTATGTCTGGTTCAGTTGAGTCAAACTAACGATACAACCAGTAAGATATTTGAACTTGCCCCAGGTGAATTTATTGTGCAGACATTTGGAGAAAATATTCAAGAACATTGTGACGGTGTTCCTACGATGACGCACACTCTAGGTGCAGGACTCTATTTGCTAAGTCTTAATAATTGTACTTTTAGTGGTGTGGATTGGAAGTTAAGTCAGGTGAAGGTGATGACTCAAATGGTTTCTTTGCTAGCAACTGTCGTTTCTTTACCACCTGTCGACATACCTACCATTCTGAATGAGTCTAACATACTAACC